>JBBMJM010000014.1:2559431-2571063 GCA_037832705.1 Centriscus cristatus | reverse complement strand
TTGGGGGGGGGGGCTTTGAATGGTGTTGCCCAGGGCCCAAAAATGTGTTAAACAGTCCCAGCTCCAGTTAGAGGTTGACATAAATTCTGGATGAGTTGTTTGTGTCCCACTTTCGTCACATCTGTTTTTGTTGCAGCGTAACAACGAACCCACAAATAAATAAATAAAGGTGAAGTAATAAACACCTAAGTGGTAGAAAAATAGAAAAACAGTTTATACTCCCAGATACTACTGAGCTACTGACGCCAGCTTGGATTCTGTCAAAAGGAAAGTTGATGAGGCAGTGACCGACCAACGGGGCACAGGAATCTTAAAAAATAAAACAAACAGAGAGAACAAGACTCAGTCAATAGAGGATCTTTGACAGCGAGATGAGTCGTGGTTGTTCCGATGAGCTGTTGTTTGGCTCTTTACTGTCACGACAATCAGATTTAATTCCGTCAGCATCACTCTGACATCGATAATCATGAAGTGGAACCCCCAGTTATGTGTGTGTGTGTGTGTGTGTGTGTGTGTGTGTGTGTTTTACAGATGGAGGTGGAGCACTTGAAGAAGATTCTGTCAAAGTGAGACCTCCCTCCCCTCAGAAGTCGCCATTTGGGGAAACGTTCGCTCGGGTCACTTCCACCAAAACTTACGTTTGTGCCAAACGATCGTGACGACCAGCATCAGCAACAAATACAGCACCCCTTGCCCCCCACTCACCCACCCGTCCACCCACCCACACACACACACACACCCTGACGTCGCCTTATCCCATGTTTACTTCACTACTTCCTTTCAGAGGCTTCAGTGTTACGTTTACTGCTTCTCTTGTTGGGAGCTCGCTGTGCCGCTGGTACTGACCAACCTCCTGTCGCTGTGTGTTGCCATGGTAACAGAACATGACCACAGCTGTGACGGCAGCCTCACTGGTACTTAGTGTTTGTTTTTTTTAAAGTTGAAGGAAATGTGGGACTTGATCTCCGTAGCCCGGTTGTGCTACGGTTGCGGCCGTCGCCTTCTTCACGTTTGTGTGTGCGTGCGTGCGTCTCCAGCCACGTGAGGACCTGTTTGAGTCGGTCAGAACGGGCTCACGTGTCGCTGGTCCTGCCTTCTGTCAGTGTTAGGATTCTAATTCGCGGTCGATATTCTAATGAAAGCTTTGACCTTTGAGCCACAACTCAAACATCTGGGCGGTAGTTTGGTGTTTCTATGGTAACTGCAGGCGGACGATTATGAAGCATCAGCAAGAGCACTGACATCTCTTCCCCAGATGTTGCTGTTATGTCTTATTTCCTCCATGTTTTGTTTTAATATTCTCCACGATGGGAGATGAAAGCGATCGAGTGTCACCGTTTGGAACAGTCCAGAACGCTGTCGCACCTTCTCAGCAGTCATCGGCCGAATATACAGTCAGAGCCTTAAACCGGTTAGCTTAGCTTAGCATGTGAGCATGACGACGTGTGGAAACAGCTGGCGTAGCTTGGTCCAAACACAAGAGCAGAGAACATGCCGTTATCTCGTTTGTTTCATTCACACAGAATTTTTTTTTTTTTTACGTTTAGCGGTTGTGTGCTGAGCTAAGTTAAGCTAACTGACTGCAGGTGTAACAAAAACTGTCTATTTTACACTCCCAAGTAATCGATCGATGCATGTGCACATATATATACGACGCAACCTTTATTTTGTTTAATTTTAGACCAAATGAAAAACACCTAATTTCATTTTTTTGTTCAAATATGCACTTTTGCACCGCCCACGACCACCATGATGTCATCAAGGAGCTGCGTTGGTTGCGCCCCCCCACCCCCCAAACATCACACTTGTTTTTTCTTGCTTTCTTTTAGCATTAGCTGAAGGGTTAGCGACGGAGTGTAAGGAATGTAGTCGGCGGCCGTGGGCGTTTGTGTGGTAGAATTGCTTCCTTACACAGTTTGTGCACAGAATCTATGACAACCCATCACTGTGGCCTTCCTGTTCTTTCTTTTTCTTTCTTTCTTTCGTAAGACAACAACAACAAAAAAACTGCTACAACTGAGGCAACGAATTGTTCTCTCAACTCGGTCCTTTCTCTCCAGGATAGTGATAAATATATATTCTTTTATATTTCGGTGTAATAAAGATGCTATTATGTACTGTATTTGTGAATGTTTTGTCCATCAGTGTCCAGTGTTGTTCGGTTGTTTGCAAGAAGTGGGAACGGGAGCGTATAAGCGCCTGCTCAGAAAGAGAAGTGAAAGTCCTGACTCAGCATAAACGGCTGCTGGAGATACAACTTTATTGGTTTGGAGCCTGGAAACAAAACTGAAATGCAGTGATGCAAGAAGGAGCACTGGAATGATGCGTCGGCTGCAGCATGTTCAAGAAATTCACAGCAGATGTAGAACATGACGTCATCAGCATAAAACCTAATGTAGAAACAGGAGAAAGACGTAAAACCTTGTTATTATTACATATTTACGTTACATTATCACATAACCAACATTCAACTGTTGATAATGTACGCTGAATGTATGTATGTATTTACTGTCCGTTTTATCCTGGAATGAACAGATGGAGAATCGGGGGGAAATGATGAGAAATGATGATTTATGCTGCAGCCTTCAGACCATCCTGACCGGATTCGGAGCTTTTGGTGTTTGTCACTTGAGTGCAGAGGACAGTGAAGAATGAAGGGATAACACAATCACACGGTGAGGAGGACCTGCTGCTTGTGTTCCAGCGTGGAATAGCTCAGAGGAACTCGTGCTGGAGGGAAGCAGAGGGACACGTGCGTTTATATTTAGACATTAACGGTGATGACATTTCAGCGCGTTGGCACCACGCAAAGCTCCCAGTCCACTGCTGGATGCGTCCATTTCTCCACCCCCCCTCACCCCCACCCCCACCCCTCCTCTCGGACAATCTAGTCGGATCCAGTCCGCGCGCATTCGGGCTTCCTGGTGCGCGATAATCGGCCCGTGGTGTGAGTTAATGAGGCGGAGATGCGCGCAGACAAACCCAGACGCGCTGCGCTCCGGCGGCGACAGGTGCGCGGCGACTGAGGGCGGCAGGACGGTGGAGAGGCACAGCCAGCAGCAGGAGGTCAAACCCGAACTCAGCCCACCCCCATGGAGCCGGGTCCGAGCGCGCAGGTCGCCGACATGGCGGGAGAGCACTCCGCCGGGATGTGCGTGCTGGAGCGGGACCGGGACCGGGCCGACCTGTCCAGTCCCAGCCCCCCGGCCAAGCAGCGCTCCCTGCGGGTGGTGTACGTGCTGAACGACGGGCTGAAGTCGGTGATGGCCAGCAGCCCGGAGTCCGGCGCGCTCCAGTGCCTCCAGCGCGCCTGTGACGCGGAGAGCGCGCTGCTCACCACCGTCACCTTCGGCCGCCTGGACTTCGGAGAAACGTCGGTGCTGGACAGCTTCTACGACGCAGGTGAGTTTGAAAAGTGTGTTTTGTAGCTCGGCAGCTTGAATCATACGTGTCAACTAAAGTTCTTGCTTGCAATTACCGTAATGTCCCAACCGAGTGTTGAAATACGGTGAAATAACGGATGAAGCAACATGTGTGACGTCATTGTACTCCTTTTTATAGATGTTGTAAATCCATTCACCTGTAGTTGTAACTATAAAATACTCACACACTCACCTCACACTAGATTCTAGATTTGTTTGCGCCGGGAAGTTTTATGCAGAGCAGTTGGAGTAAAGTAAAAAAAAAATATGTAAAACACACACCACACTGTTCATAAAATAACAAGGAAAATATATGAATGTTGTAACAAGGAGTTGGTCAACATACAAACGCAGTCATTTGCACCTGTTGCAACTTTAATTTTTAATCACTGAGAATTTTCTTTTTGCTTCCTTCCCTTTTCCCCAAGTTTTTTATGAATTCTCATTGCACGCAGTCAGACAGATCAGCGTACGGGTCACCGCGGATCCCTGGTGTGTGGTACCGACATATATAAAGAACAATACGCAGTAACTGACACCGCCCAAATTAGAACCAAACGTAAAAAAGTGAATATTTATCATGATGATCGTTGTTGATGGTCAGAGGTCAAATGCAGGGTCAAACGTGGCCCCCTCCCTCCCTTTCAGACATTGCAGTGGTGGACATGAGCGACGTCTTCCGCCAGCCGTCCTTGTTTTACCACCTGGGTGTGAGGGAGAGCTTCGACATGGCCAACAACGTCATCCTGTACCACGACACGGACCCCGACACGGCCCAGTCCCTGAAGGTACGCTCCTCCTGACGGCTGCCCCCGGGGTCAACGGCGGCGGGGGGGGGGTGATAGCTGCTGCGCGTTGGAACGTCATTCATGCATGTTTCATGTTTTGCAGGACATGGTTGCACAGAAGAACACAGTAAGTGTCTGTGAGAGAATGAGCGTGTGCCCAGGTGACACACACAGACACACACACACACACACACACACACACTACTGAAATAGAATCTGTATATAGCAGCTGTTCTTCTTAGCAAGTGATTGTAATGTGTGTGTGTGTGTGTGTGTGTGTGTGGAGTAGGCGTCTCGTCCTCCAGCGTTAGGTTTTCCCTGGGTTCAGTTGCCTCCAGAGTACAGAGGCTCTGGACTGCGTAACAAAGTAGGTACCGCGCAGCACGTCGGGCTCGTGTCGGCGTGAGCGACTAACACACGACTCACTCCCGGATCCGTTCCAGCATGACGAACCGCCGTGGTGTCAAACCCCGTACACTGACTCACGTTAATCCCACACACGTTTTACCGGCCTCCATCTAACTCGTGCCACCTCCTCGGCTGTCCTGTTGGTCTCACAAGCCGTCGTAAAGACGCAGAACAGAAACAAAACGTTTTCTAACAATTCACATTTGCAAACTGTGAATCTGTTAATAGGATTTGCAAGAGCGCAAATGCTCTTTTGTGTGTGTGTGTGTTTGTGTTCCCGCTGGTCTGCATGAGCACCTCGGACAGCATCTGTCCAGACTTCTGCTCATGTCGTCATGACGTCATGGAACCTTCTCCGCCGTGTTCTGCTCTCCAATCTAATCCACTTCCTGTTCACTTCCCTCCTGCCGCACTGAGCCCGAACGTGACCTCCCGTGTGCTTCCAGGCGTCCAGCGGTAACTACTACTTCATCCCGTACATCGTCACCCCGAGCCACGAGTACATGTGCTGCGAGAGCGACGCCCAGCGGCGCGCCAGCGAGTACATGCAGCCGAGCTGGGACAACCTGCTGGGGCCGCTGTGCGTCCCGCTGACCGACCGCTTCACCAGCCTGCTGAAGGACATCCATGTCACGTCCTGGTGAGCCGCACGCACACACACACACACACACACACACACACAGCTCGCTCGTCATACCGCCTCCCACCTCAGGGGGGCGATGGTGAGTCAGGGTGAAACCGTCTTTGTTTCTTCGCCGTATTGCCGTCGGTCCGTCAGCGCCTCCTTCAAGGACACGCTGCTCAACGACATCAGGAAGGCGAGGGAGAAGTACCAGGGCGAGGAGCTGGCCAAGGAGCTCTCCCGCATCAAACTGCGCATCGACAACACCGAGGTCCTCACGCAGGACATCGTCATGAACCTGCTGTTCTCCTACCGGGACATCCAGGTCGGCACACGTTTGTATCTCTCTCTCACACACACACACACACACACACACAGGAAAGGTGTGTGACGTGGTCTGACCTGGTCTGACCTCCAGGACTATGACGCCATGGTGAAACTGGTGCAGACGCTGGAGATGCTGCCGACCTGCGACCTGGCCACACAGCCCATGATCCAGTTCCACTACTCCTTCGCTCTCAACAGGTTCAAACGATAACGATATCGATATACGTTATTTACGTCGTCAGTCAGTCCAGCTTTATTTATAACAGCACGTTTCATGCAACAACGGCACAATGCTGTGCAACGGGCTTCAGCAGAATAAAATAAAAAATTGAATATAGATCAAAAAAAAGATTCGATAAAGTCTAATGAAAGAACTGATTCAAAACGAGTAAATGTAGACTCGGGTATTGTTTAGTTATCAGTTGTTTCTACTGCTCATCCAGGTTCATTTGTGTGTGTGTGTGTGTGTGTGTTCAGGAGGAACAGCCCCGGCGACAGGGAGCAGGCCCTGCGGGTGATGCTGCAGGTGCTGCAGTCATGCGAACACCCTGCGCCCGACATGTTCTGTCTCTGCGGACGCATCTACAAGGACATTTTCCTCGACTCCGACTGCAAAGACACCAAGAACCGGGACAACGCCATCCAGTGGTGAGACGCCTGGCGCCGTCAGTCCCCGGCCTGTTTGTCACGTCTGCTGCGTTTGAGGCTCTTGTCGACATTGACCTCCAGGTACCGGAAAGGCTTTGAGCTGCAGCCGACTCTGTACTCGGGAATCAACCTGGCGGTGCTGCTCATCGTTGCCGGGCAACAGTTTGAGAGCTCCATGGAACTGAGGAAAATAGGTACGAGGCTGAACGGTTTCCAATCTATGCACTAATGTCTTTAACGGACATCACAAAAAACTCCTACTCATACTGCTAATAAATGGAAAAAAAAATAATGAAATGGTTTAATAAAGTAAAAATAACATTATAGTAAATAAAAAGTAAAAAAACCTGAATGAATGAATAAATAAATGACACTGTCTGTACAGAAATGTAAGTTAATAAATAGTTGTCCGTTGCAAGCGAGGCGAACAGTGCGTGGAAGGTTTTTTTCTGATTTCGTCAGCCTTCGGTCTGCTCCGACACACCTACAGGTGTACGACTGAAATCACAAGTCCCCCGTGGGAAGACACACGAGAGACCCACGAGTAACATGTTCAAGTTGTTTCATTTCACTTCCTGATCATGATGCAACAGTCTGGTGTGAACTGCGGTTCCATGCAGAGAAACCCAGACTGCCCGGTTGATTATTTCTCTCTGGGTGTCTGTTTCCCTGAGGCGTGAGGCTCAACAGTCTGCTGGGACGAAAAGGTTCCCTGGAGAAGATGAATAACTACTGGGACGTGGGCCAGTTCTTCACCGTTAGCATGCTCGCTAACGACATCCCCAAAGCGACTCAGGCTGCTGAGAAACTTTTTAAACTCAAGCCGCCTCTCTGGTAAAGACGTTCATCTGCAGAATGTCGACACACATACTCACACATAGTTAATAAATTGTATAAAAGAGGGATGGAGCAGAGCTGCAGTTTACCCAATGACCAGTAGGGGGCGAATACACCAGTAACATGATGGCACCTGACAAGAAAACAGGGAGAACTTGGCAGAAGTGTGTTTCAGTTGCTCGGTATCGGTGTTGCGTTCAGGTACCTGCGCTCAGTGGTTCAGAACCTGCAGCTGATCCAGAGGTTCAAGAAACAGACGGTGGAACATTCTCCTCAGCGGGACCGACTCATCTTCTGGATGGACATCATCGTGGAGGCCACGCAGGGCACCACCAACCGGCTGCGCTTTCCTGTACTCACACACACACGCACACACACACTGGTCGTGTCCGTTCAGATCTTCAGAGATGTTTTTTTTACTCTTCCAGGTGCTGATCCTGGAGCCGACCAAAGTTTACCAGCCGTCCTACGTGTCCATCAACAACGAGGCTGAGGAGAAGAACGTCTCGATCTGGCACGTTTCCCCTGCAGACACGGTCAGCGCGGAATCATGAGAGGAAAACGCAAATGATGTATGTTTTTTATCTAATGACGCCGGTGTTGTCTCACAGAAAGGAATCCACGAGTGGAACTTCACCGCCATGTCCATCAAAGGCATCAGGTACCGAGGAACGATCTCCTCCTTCTTCACCACGTCACTCCGACTAAAACGAGGTCTGAACGTCTCTGCAGCATCAGTAAGTTTGACGAGCGCTGCTGCTTCCTCTACGTCCACGACAACTCGGACGACTTCCAGATCTACTTCTCCACCGAGGAACAGTGTGGTCGGTGAGGCCCCCCACCACAAACACACACACACACACACACACACCTGTGGAGGGACTGTGTGATCGGACAGACACTGGGACGGACATGTTTCAGGTTCTGCTCCATGGTGAAGGAGATGATCTCCGACGGCACTGGGAACGCCGTGGAGCTGGAAGGGGACGGAGACGGGGACACGCTGGAGGTCAGTGTGTGTGTGTGTCTCTGGGTCGGCTGCTGCCTCGTTTGATGTGTGCGTGTGTGTGTGTGTGACCGCCGCGGTGCACGTTCCAGTACGAGTACGACACCAACGAGACCGGGGACCGGGTGGTGCTGGGGCGGGGCACCTACGGGGTGGTGTACGCCGGCAGAGACATGAGCAACCAGGTCCGGATCGCCATCAAGGAGATTCCTGAGAGAGACAGCCGGTAAGTGTGTGCGTCGTCAGGTAATCGCTTACCGTAATTACACGAGTATTTGCATCAGAAAACGTCCACTGGTTCCTGAAGGTGAGGACGTTGCACTTCTCAGTGATTACGGTAACGGCTCGCTCGCCTCTGGCAACATTTATTTATTTCTTTATAAAAAAAGGAAATAGGGTGCATCCAAAAACAGAGAGACAGCAAAACGACATTACCGTATTACCGTAATGACTGCAGCAGGATTTTCCCCTAGCGCAAAAGGTCACGCATGCCAGGGCCAATGTAGCATCGGGGATACCCACGGTGTGAAAGGGTCAAAGAGAAAAAGAATAATAGTCCTAAACTTTAATTAAAGCAGATATTTATTGTTAAATTATAATTAATTATAACATTAGATTAATTATAAGATATGAATGAAAACAATTATAATTAATAAAATGAATAAAACAAAAACAAAAAGGACTCTTACTCCAAGAACTGTGTTGACTGGGGGTTCATCTCTCCGTGTGTCAGGTACTCGCAGCCCCTGCATGAAGAAATCGCCCTTCACAAGTACCTGAAGCACCGGAACATCGTCCAGTACCTGGGCTCCGTCTCCGAGAACGGATACATCAAGATCTTCATGGAACAAGTGCCTGGAGGTGTGTTTGTACCTCTGACCTGGTCGGCACCGCCCGGTTCTCTGAGCTGGATGCTTCTTCTCCTCAGGGAGCCTGTCGGCGTTGCTGCGCTCCAAGTGGGGTCCGCTGAAGGAGGCCACCATCATCTTCTACACTCGCCAGATCCTGGAGGGGCTCCGCTACCTGCACGAGAACCAGATCGTCCACCGGGACATCAAGGTCTCCGAGGAGACAAGTCCGCTGCCGTCTCTGCTTCTGTCACTCACTCGTGTGTGTGTGTGTGTGTGTGTGTGTGTCCGTCAGGGGGACAACGTCCTGGTCAACACCTACAGCGGCGTCCTGAAGATTTCCGACTTTGGCACATCGAAGCGTCTGGCCGGGGTCAACCCCTGCACAGAGACCTTCACCGGTAACGTGTCTGTGATGCAGTTTCAGACACAGCAGCTGGATAAAAACAAAAAGACGCTAGAACAGAGAACGTACAGGTGTGACAGCTTGTCAGTTTGTGTCTGTGCAAACGTTTGGAACATGTGTGTTCATGTCCACACTCAGAGGCCATCTGGTCTCCTCCAGCAGCCACAGAGGTGTGTAATCACATTAGCTAATCTAGCAGAGGCAGAATGCTGTTTGCCTTTCATTACCTGCTCTGTGTGTGTGTGTGTGTGTGTGTGTGTGTGTGTGTGTGTGTGTGTGTGGCTTCCCGCTCCTAGCTGATGATCCTTTTCCTTCACATAGTTCTCAGGTTTACTCCAGCAAGTAGACCGGACCGCAAAGTCCAGCAAAGTCCAGATCAGCTCACGATGGGGCACAAGCTGTTACTATGGTTACAGCCTCTCGACCCTGATTAAAACAGACAATATGCTCACGGGTAGAACTTTGAATCAACTTATTTACTGATTTACTCTGAAATTATTGATTAACATACTTGTTGTTGTTGTTGATGTTTATGAACTATCTGGATTCAGGTCGGACGTTTTGCAGACTTGAACTTTGCAGATGAGCTCTGATCGCCTCTTCCTCAATATCTGTGTGATATGATGTCAAGTTTGAAACGTCCCGAATATTCAAATGTTTGTTTTCTAGCTTTTATTTAACCGCTAATAGTCCAATTTTTCTTCACTTCAACATTTCTCCTTTCCGGTTAGTTTGAGTCTTTGAATCCTTTCCGGTTAGTTCGAATCCTTTCCAGTTAGTTTGAGTCTTTGAGTCCTTTCCGGTTAGTTAGAGTCCTTTCCAGTTAGTTAGAGTCCTTTCCAGTTAGTTTGAGTCTTTGAGTCCTTTCCGGTTAGTTAGAGTCCTTTCCAGTTAGTTTGAGTCTTTGAGTCCTTTGCGGTTCGTTTGAGTCCTTTTTGGTTAGTTTGAGTCTTTGAGTCCTTTCCGGTTCGTTTGAGTCATTTCTGGTTCGTTTGAGTCCCTTCTGGTGAGTTTGAGTCTTTGAGTCCTTTGCGGTTCGTTTGAGTCCTTTCTGGTTAGTTTGAGTCTTTGAGTCATTTCTGGTTCGTTTGAGTCCCTTCTGGTGAGTTTGAGTCTTTGAGTCCTTTCCGGTTCGTTTGAATCCCTTCCGGTTCGTTTGAGTCCTTTCCAGTCAGTTTCAGTCCTTTCTGGTTCGTTTGAGTCCTTTCCGGTTAGTTTCAGTCCTTTCCGGTTACAGTAGTTTGAGTCCTTTCCAGTCAGTTTGAGTCCTTTCTGATTTGTTTCAGTCCTTTCCGGTTAGTTTGAGTCCTTTCTGGTTAGTTTCAGTCCTTTCTGGTTCGTTTGAGTCCTTTCAGTCAGGATTTGGAAAGCGAGCTCCTTCGATAAGACAACGTTGTTGTTGTCGTTCATTTGTTGACACATCGTGGCCTCGTCTCATCTCAGAGATGTGCGTTTTCCCCTGCGTCCCTGTCTGCAGGCACCCTGCAGTACATGGCCCCAGAGATCATTGACAAGGGCCCTCGGGGGTACGGGGCCCCGGCCGACATCTGGTCCCTGGGATGCACCATCATAGAGATGGCCACTGGGAAACCTCCTTTCCACGAGCTGGGGGAGCCGCAGGCGGCCATGTTTAAGGTGTGTGACCCCCCCCCCCCCCTTTAGGAAGACGGAGCGGGCGTGTTTGGGCCGTTGGGTGTGAATGTGTCTGCGTGTCGTAGGTCGGGATGTTCAAGATCCACCCGGAGATCCCCGAGTCCCTGTCGCTGGAGGCTAAGTCGTTCATCTTGCGCTGCTTCGAGCCCGACCCTCACAAACGAGCCATCGCCTCGGACCTGCTCCGAGACACGTTCGTGAGACACACCACAAAGGGCAAGAAGAGCAAGATCGCCTTCAAACCGCCAGGTGACATGCACGCACGCACGCACGCACGCGTTCACCTCAGCAGGTATCTCTTCTCCTTCATCTCTTTCTCATCAGGATTTTGACATTTTTTCCTTCTCTCTCTCCCCGGGCGCTCGAACAACAGACTACATCCACAACGTCTCCCTGCCGGTGCAGTTGCAGTGCGAGGCCACCGGGAGCAGCAGCAGCGAGCACGGCTCCGTGAGCCCCGACTGCGACTCCAAACACGACGTCTTCTTCCAGAAGAAGAAAAGTTCTGGCTCAGAGAACCTGCTCAAACCCCCCAACTCCAACTACCTGAGGTGTGTGTTTTCCAAAGATCAGGTTAAAAGCTGTGAATGAATGCGTGTGTGTGTGTGTGTGTGTGTGTGTGTGTGTGTGTGTGTGTGTGTGTGTGTGTGTGTGTGTGTGTGTGTGT
>JBBMJM010000014.1:2467170-2488557 GCA_037832705.1 Centriscus cristatus | reverse complement strand
ATTCCCATTTCCCAGTTTGTGTCTCTGTGGGCACGTTTGACACACAAACACACACACACACACACACACACACACACCGCTGTCTTTACTGTGGATTCTGTCTATAGTTGATTGACGCACGTGCTCGTGAACAATAGATAAAATAAACATACGGGACAATCAGGACAATGAGTCACATGCAGCACACACGAGTTGCGTAATGCTCTCGGGGTAATCGTGTTTAGAAAAAGCTGTCAGCCATGAAAGCTTCTGGAACGATGTCGCGCTCATCAAAGCGATTGCTGAATTATTCAATTAAATAAATGAAAGTTCATAAAAAATGTGTTTGACATCGCGCCGCCTCTCTGACAGACGTATGTCAGCATAATTAGACATGATAAACCTCTTTGAAATCATGAGAGGTCCTTCATTATTTAAAGGTCTGCTCCTCGGGATCAAGGAGAAAGACGGAGAGACGCAGTCATGTGCTGGTCTGCTCCATCGAAAACGAAACAAAAAGGGGGAAAAAAAAGAAGAAAATCCTAATTGTTGTGAGATTTCAGTTGAAAACAAGACATAGATGATGCCCGAAGCTTCTCAAGCTGTTTTTGAAGCATCATTAAATGTCCACGAATGAACCTCACAGCCAGTTTAGTTCTATTTAGTGCAAATTATTTTGACTTGGCCCATATTTTCTGTAAGACTCCCCCAGTCTTAGACATCTCAAGTTGCCACTCCGAAGGGGGGGATGAGATCCACGGGTGAAATACCCGGGGGGGGTTCTCCTCCCAGCGTGTCAAATGCCAGCTCCTCGGTGTCTGATACCAGAGCAGCCTCTGCCCGTTATCTCCGTTCAGACCCAAACTGTATTCCCCAGCAGCTTCTGTGTCCAAACCACACCAGACAGATTCAAACATGTCGTCCAACTTCCACAGACCCCCAGGAGAGTGGTCCCTGGTCAGTCCACATCAGGTTTGTGAGGCCTCGTGTCTCTATCGTTGAGCTTTGTATTGAATGTACAAACAGAGAATGTACACACTGTATGTACTACGTGTAACTTTCACGGCCGCCCTGCTGAGGATGGGATCCGTTCTATTCCATCAGCCACGGCTCGCTCAGATCCGCTGAAATCCCTCAGACCAGAAGAGTTTCCGGTTGATTTTCAAAATAAAACACCACAACCGTCACTACATTCATGTTATGTCACAGTGGATGAGGATGAAGATTTATCGTCCAGCATCACATCTGAGACTCAAGGACAACATCAGAGAAGATAAAGCTTGGGCTGGAAGGAAAGGCTGTCGCCGCCATCTCGCTGTGACTCGCTGTGACTCGTTGTGACTCGTTGTCGACGAGACAACCCTCCCAGTGTGAAACACTCCCGGTGTGAATTGACACCGCGCAGAGAACAGAGTGCCACAAACCCTTCCAGTGAAAATCCATCTTTGGTTCCAGCGCAGCCGTGTTCCAGAACATCCAACAGTACTGTGAATTATATAGAAATATATAGAGATATTAGAGATATAAGGACCACAGCCCCTTTAAATAGGCCGTGTGAATAAAGGTTGATGGATCGATTCCAGTCAATCTAGCCGGTGTACTTTCCAAACTCTACTTTTAATTCCAGCCTTGACATGACCGTTTAAATCAATCTCGAAGGCAGAATTTCTTCACTGCAGACAATACGTGTAAATATTGTCAGTCAACACATTGTTGCCGGTGAATACAAACAGGACGTACACCATCCCCCATCACTCCGCAGGTGTCATGACTCCTCCTGCAACTCGCCGAGCCTCCAATTAAAAAAAAAAAAAAAAGAACCCCCACATTTGATGCCCAGAATGTGAGATCTGTTGAGCACATATTCACATGAGGGATCCGACTTGTACATCTCGCAGACAGACCCTAAAGGAATCAGCTAGAGACCTCATTAGCTGGGTGCACTGCCCCAGACGCCAGAGGACGTCTGCTGCATCTGAAACGCATCTTATTACTCACCCGGCATATTCACAGACCACAAACTAGTTTTCATACCTTCCATCGGTTTTCCAATAAATACAGTTTTGGAACTTGTGATATTCCTACGACACTCGATCGAATCTGCCAGATGTTACGTGCACGTTTTGCTAGTTCATGGCTCAATCACAAATTGGTCTTCAGAAGAACCCACTTTCTTTTCTGTTCCGCTGTCAGACTTGGAGGCTTTGACCGTTCACATTCTGGAATACTGAACCTTGGAGCTTCAGCGCACCTGAAAATAAAAATTTGCTGACAATAATAAGAATCCCATTTCCTTGAACTACCCACTTTCATCTTTTTTTTTTTGTTTTGGTCTAGTCAAGGCTGAAGAGGAAACTATTTATTATTGGTAGTGGACATTTTCAGCTCTAAACTCGTGTATGTGTCGAAAATAGTAGATAAATTCCCCTTTTCTCGCACACAGCGAACTGTAGACAGTATTGAATCTAATTATTAGTAATTTAATAAATACATAACTATTGTATTTATTTGTTTTTTTTGCTTGTGTGTCATGAAAGGCACCTAGAGATGAAATGTATAATTCTTCTTGTACCTACCTAACATGTAGACGTCAGTTCTATGCAATCGGGGACGTGAACACAGTCAAGAGTTTGATGGCAGAGAGAGGACTTCCTGCAGCGATCAGCCCGGCACTTTGGCAAGAATCGGTGTACGTGGCTAAAGATGATCTGCAGAAACTTCTCCAGAAACACTGTGAGCAGAAAAACTGTATCGATTAGACTCGTCAAAGGGGGGTTTTACCTCACTTTGTAGCTCATGTGGGGGTTTACTCAGTGGATTATGCCTTGGAGATCTGACGAAAACCAACATGTCAGAATGAAAAATGAGTCCTCGGGGACTCCGGCTCTTTCATTAGAACATGAAGCATAAACACACTCGGTGCATACGAGATAAAACGCTTGTCTCCTGATCCGAAGGTTATCGGTTCAATCCCCGTTTCCCGCTGTGCCTAAGTGTCCTTGAGCACAAACACTAAAGCTCGACTTCCTCCTGTCTGCGTCTTGCTTGGCAGCCTCCGTCATCGTCCGTGTGCGAGAGGCTTCCGGGCGTCTGACGGACCGGCTGGGGTCAACGTACTCCGGCAGACGTCACGAAGAGACACTGCCCTTGGCTCGCACCTCCATCAATTATCCCGTGACTTTAAAACCTGCTGTAGGAAAATAAGGTGAACGGACTGTCGTGAACTTTGTGCCGCATGAGAACAGAGACAGCGGATGGAGGGCGGGGGGGTCCGTGGTTAATTTCACTGATGTTAATGTGCAGCTGAACGAGGTGAAGGTTGTGCAGAGGACGGGGTAAAGTCTTTAACAGTAAGTTAACTCTTTAGCGGTGCCGCACTTTCTCCGGTCATCGTTATTGCTGATTATATATAACGCTTGAGTGCGACGATCTCTTCTTGAAGTCTCAACTTTACAGCAGCTTTGTAGCAAAGTGAGTCCAATCACATCCCCCAACCACAACAACAACAACAACAAAAGTCAGTATTGAGAGTATCTCCACAGCGGATGGTTGTTTGAGCGTGCCGCTCCCTTGCCTGTCTTCACTGAAATGGAGCATCATCAGCCCGAGGTGCTTTGAACACTCTGTCATGATTTCAGAAGGCATCTTAAGGGAACAGAAATATAAGAAATGATCTCTCAAAGGTGTCAGAACAAAGACAAAAAGAAGACGGTTGCGAGTTATTGCTCCAGAGCTGATGTGCAACAATTTTCAGCTGAGCAGACATGACTCGGTGTCCATATCCAGAACCTAAGTGGAGCACAATTGGGCAACAAGCGCAGGAATTTAAAGTGGAAACTTTGAATTCAAATCAATTCTGGTCCTGCGTGGACCCTGGTGAGGCCGTCACAAGAAAAGAACGGGGAGCCATCTGTGTCTGTCCCCGCTTGTCCTAAGTAACACACTCGGCTCCTGTGTTTGTGTGAAATAACGCAGCGTTCATACGTTACCACTGTGATTGCACGTTCACCCCGTTCACGTTCACTTCATGAGCCATCACACTTTGATGGATTGTCAGCATCTTTGCTAGTACATCTAGTACCATAGCAGTTCTATTTTGAATATATAAATAATGTATATTGTTTTTAAAAATAACATTTTTTTAAATTAATTTTAAAAATTAAATATATATATATTAATCAATTTCTTTGTCCAATTATTGCAGCATCACGTCTCCTAGTGTGATCAGAAGGTGAAGCTGTTGCATGTTCATGCATCACGTTACACACTGGAGTCGGTGCGATGGCGTCGGCTGAATACCGTCGAGACGCTTTGTAGTTTGGCTCCTCTCCGCAGACAGCCGGCGGAGACGGCGTGTGATGTGTCTGTCAGGCACCTCCTGTACTTTGATTTGATGATTTTCATGTGAGAAAACGCCGTCTCAGAGCAGTAAGTGGATCCAGAGCAGCCACTCGCTCTCCTCCGTCCTGCTCACAACTCAGCAGATGTCACTAGTTGGGTTTTCCATCCGACCGCAGCCCGATATTTTTAACCCAACTGTCAGAAATCTGAGGTAAAAACGTGACTTTACACACGTTTCCTGTCAGGAGCCGGTTCTTGGAGACGAGCAGAGAGTTCAGTGTTTTCTCCTTTCAGAGCCGACGAGTCAGCTTGTTTCCTTCATTCATTCATGTGAAATGTGTCGGCGAAGCATATCAATTGTCTTATGTCACAGATGCCGCCTGCAGTGTCGCTTATTGGTCGTTTCCTGTTTGATGTGGTTGCTCAGACCACTAAAGTTTGGACAGAAAAACATTGTGAACTAACTTGTTACTGAAATATTATAAAAGACTGTTTCCTGCACCTCTGCTCTTAAGACCCCCTGGTATTTATCAGTCTTTTCGTCATATGTTACTATTTTTTTTAATTACCTGCTCTGGTGAAATGAATATCTGAGTGGGTGGGGCTCATCTGGCCCCGCCCACGCGGAGTCATTTTGTGCGTTCACTGGCGTCATTTAAGACTTTCACCGTTTCTAAGAGTGTACAGATGGAAATTAGCTTCACAATGGTGTTTGCTCTCATTCTCATTCACTTTACAAGTCATTTTGTTTTTAGTGCACGACTACAAAGGCATAGCCGCAAGGCAACACAATTCACAAGGCAACAGCCGCAAACGACACGGCCCCCCCCATAATAAAGGAGCTTGTTTTCGACACGTTTACGTGTGGAAATTAACCAATTGCACAAATTACCGTGGTGTGTTGTGAAAACAAAAATAAAGCTGGGAGTGATTTGCTGATCCAAGTACCTGTTGAACTCAGGTCTACCGAAGCACAGAGCTGTGAATTATTGCCCATTAATCATGTGACAAATGAACAAGGAGCCACATGTTCCAGAACATGTTGCATCCCATTCGCCAAATTAATTTCATTTCAATTCAGGCAAATATGAAGCGGTGAAGAGCGGATGTAAATTTCATATTGTGATACGTCCCTAGAGAAAACAGATGTACCGGTAAGAGATTCAGATACGTCCTAAACACATCTAATATCCTCATGTTAAACTCCCACAATGCATCTGGCCATGAATCCCATGTCTCTCCGTGCACGGTGCACCGTCTCATTCAAATACAGAGACAAATATTGGCAGAGAGTATTCGGGATGTTGTTTACTCCCCAAACTTCTGCAGTCCTTGATGAAATCTCCTTTTCTTATTTCGGAAACAAACCATCCGTATAAATAAAATGACGTTTAAGTGAAGATAAAATTGCAAATGTGGAATTCTATGTGGGGCTGCGGCATATCTAGAATTTCCACTGGTTCCAGTCTGACTGAAATGGGGAAATTGTGTAAAGTCAGAGGTTGGCTGGCAGTCATGGATGACCACGCTGATCTCCGTATCTTCCGACGGCAGCCTTGTACTTTCGGGGTCACCTTGTCTTTGAGGGGCTTCATGCATCATCTGTCATTTAGTCCCGTTGTCTATACAGAACACCGGTTTTACGGTCGCCAGTTCGGTTCTGATCCACTCCCCTAAAACGACCCACGGGTGTGCGGGACACATGGGGGCAGGGGGCTGGGACGCACGGATAAAGCTGGAACCGCTTGTTGTCCTCCAGTGGAACGATTTGCATAAAGCCTTGGTGAAGAGGAGGGGAGGAGAACAATGTGGATTAGAGTTCAGTGTAATTTTTATTGACTCATTTAACAACACGGTGTAGCACAAACAAACCCTGTAGAATAGAGATTTTCTAGTAGCTTGTTATGCAGGTGAACACACCGGAGGAGCTTGAAAAGAGTAGTTATATGCGGCAGCGTTGCTGCTGATGCACTGAGAGGATTAGCTATTAATTGGTAACACCTTGTTACACACACTCCAGGTGGACGATTTAGTGATTATCCGCACATTAAAAAAAAACTCTTAGAAATGGTTGTTGTTTTTTCTCCCGTCATATTAACCGTGTTGTATTTTCCGTTCTGTTGGTTTGTTTTTTTCTCGCCAGCGCTTCATCAACTCCAGCGGATGTTTTTAACGTCGGTGTTCGGTGCTCAAGTCACAGTGTTTGTGTCACTTTGCTCACTCAGCATCTGCATCCGTCGTGAGTGAAGAGATTGAACAGGGAAAGTAAGTCATGTGACGCCGGCCGACCTGAACACGGTGGGTCTATTTCGAGCATTTGTGTTCTAGCGCCTTTGTGCAGGTATTTCACAGCCGTCTGCATCAACAGGCTGTTCTTTTGATGCCTTCGTGATATGACAGCTGCCACAATAAGAACTTGATGTATAACTGTCTGTTTGAGGTGGATGGGTGTGATTACCGTAATAACTGGAAAAATATATAAACATATATACAGTATATGCTACATGTTCTCTCTCATGCTCATACCTGACACGGGCACTTTATTCATTGCGAACTGACGGGAGATGCAGGGAAATGAAATGGTAAACGCGCTTACGCCAGCGTGCAGCTGCCAATTTGAGGGTCACACTACTCTGTCTTTGATTCCGCCCACCCCGGCAGTTGTTGAGGTGGAGTCTTGTGCTTCATCAGTGAACAAAACTGACAGGATAATGAGTTTTCTCCTTTTCTCCTGGTGACTATTCGATTTCAGCGATGTAGGTGCTTTTTGGCAAAGTCATCCAAGTTGAACTTGCGCCGCCGTGTTGCTGGAGTTTTCTGCACTGTGACACGTTCAGGCGGTTCACGATTATTCTGCCGCTGTCAGAAAACACCTTCGGATCAAAGCAGAAATGTCACACCTGCTTATTTGAGGATTATTCTAATTATCCCAATTTATGAAAAAAAAACCCACAATAATTTGAAAGATTTGAGGTTTCTGCTGTCTGCTGATTATCTGACAGTTAGCAGGGCAGCTCTGCCAGTGACACAGAAAATGCAGTTATCTCACTTGGCAGAGCTGTGTGAACTGACTTTTCATTAAAAAAGGTGCCAGGAGGGATTTAAATTACAGGTGCGACAGCGGTTTTAAGAGCAATAACAAGTTTAATAAATAGATGAGACACTGTTGGAAATGAATCAGAAAAATGGATAAAATAGTGTTTCAGTCTGTCAAACTGGAACAGACACGATGGAGAGATTTGCCTGACGACCTGGTGGTTGAATCCTGTTACACTGAACAGTGGTTTGAAGTGGATATCTTAAGACTTCATCATACTGTCCATCTCTGACTATGAAGGTCAAAAAAAAAAAAAAAAGATCCGACAGACAGATGGAGAGATCATGTAGATTGAAAAACTGCAGCTCTCTGCTCCTCCCCAGGGACTCGGGCAGATCTGAATCTCTTTTTTTTTTCCATTTTGCATCTATGCACAGAGATTCTCGTGATAGCAGCGTGGTAAAATATGCCAGGAATCCATCAAACGCTACACATTAGAATGCACCCATGTATGATGGACTCACATAGATCTGTGAAAACAGTCAGTTTGTCTTGTTTTCCCACACAGTCGGGGGTGAAAAAAAAAAAAAAAAATCATAACCTACATTCAGCAGCAGATTGAGTGGTGAGGACATGATTACCATAATCAAACTGTCTTCAAAATATGGACATCATGTCTCCAACGGAAAGCACAGCCTCACGCTTAGGAGCGAATCTGTCTCATCTTTGTAAAGGCGTGAATTAACATATGTTGCAGCAGAGCAGGCTGCCCATTTCTGCTCCAGACTGACGGGTGTTAAATAACAGCCAGCAAATACCACAGTCACGTTGCCTTTGAAGAAAATTATCTTTACTCCTCCTGTAATATTAGTTTATGTTAAAAAAAATAAAAAATAAACAGGTGTTACATATCCAAAAGACTTGATTTCTGCTGCGGTATATATAGAACATGTCATTGAGAAGATTGTACAGCATCAGCCTTCACTCTCTGAGAGCTCTCCAGTGTTAATTAGTAATCTGTTCAATTTCACAGATCTGTGGTCTAATCTCTTCAAGGAATCAGGGCCTTTCCATGCTAAATCATTTACTGTGGCAGCCGTGCATAGAAGGGGGGGTGGAGGGTGGTGGTGGAGGGGGAGAAGCAGCAGAAGCTGCAGGGAGGGATGCTCTGCTAGAGCCAAGAGTGGTGAAGTTCTCACCCTCAGCAGATCCAAATGGAGTGACACGGCAGCCGTAGTATCCGAGAACAGTGTTCAGATGTGATCTCGTTTCCATGGCGACACACCAGTCCAAATTTTCCACAGGTCACAACATGTGTGTCCTCGGCGTGATCCAAAGCCGCAAGGTCTTACAAACACGTGTAGCACGCTCCTGTAAACTAAATGATAATTACATATTCATGTTCAAAGAAAGCAGTGGCGGCATTGAATTAAAAAGACCTTTTACATGCAAACATGTAGAAATGTAATCAGCCATCTGCTTTTGCATGGCACAGCGGCAAAAATTGCCTTGCCGCCATTCCTTCATCCATTGGCGCCACAATTGTTGTTGACTCCACTGTAAGCATGTTCTTCCCGTGTGATGGGGACAGTTACCTACATGCCACCGCGTCAAGGTTAGTCACGGCTGCCGGGGTCTAATTACCAGGGAGAGCAAAGGTTAATGGGCATGACGGTGTTGTGCGCTGAGATGAGTAAACCTGTCAGTGTCGGGAAAGTTCACCCGCGACTGAAAAAAAACATTCTGGAAACGCCCTTAAATGCAGCGTAATGCAAAGTGATGGGTGTTAATGAAAGCCGCCGTCGCCGGTGTTGTGTGAGTTACAGAAAAGAAAATGAGGCGCAATACCGCCACAAACCGAAAAGTAATAACGGTTACAGGCGTCGGCGAGACTTTGCAGCAGTTGATGTCAGTCGACGTAAATTGCGGAGTGCTTTGAACAATGGTGCTTATTCAAAGACGGGCACTCATCTTTATTAAAATCATGACAGCTGCCGTGCTTGCGATGGGACGCAGAATTTGAATGCTGTCACAATTCTGGTTCACACACAACAATGGCCAATTAGAACGTCCCCTCCATTAAAACCCCATCAAATAGGCCTCCGTGTTACGGAAATGTTGATGATTTCTGGAGTCTCTCCTCTGAAAGTGGCTGGAGAAGAGACATGGCGGCTCAACCCGGTCCAGTATAAACCTGCTGATGTTTTTTCTCCGGCTGGACTGGTTGTGGATATCATTTGTAATCATCATCAACATCACTTTACCAGATTCAAAAGGTCCAATTCAAAGGTCAACATCAGCAAAAATGATTAAATATAACGAAGCATTTTGTCCAAGTGTGGTTTATTTAAGAAAACTGTGTTCATTACATGACAGAACTGCTGTATTTAGCCCTAATGTATCTTTTTTTGTTTTTTGTTTTCTCCTTTACAACTCTAGTACAAGTCTATTCACAGGACCCACCTAACAGAAACATCCATTTTCATGTGGGCCTCCATAATTACAAAATCCTCAAGTGTCTCCAAAAATAAGAATAATAACAATTTAAAAAAAAAAAAAAAGATGAGATAAATAGATAAATACACAACCCATACCAACCAGCCAATAAATAAATAGAACAATAAATAACATTCAAAACATCTTTGGCCGAACTCGAGCCAATTCATTGTCCCAACAGAATTGACACAGGTGTTGGTCGATGCCCAGTACCGCACGCTGACTCCTTCAACTGAAGGGGGTTCGGAGAGAAAACACCGGCATGAGATGGCAAGTGAAAGAACAATTGCATTGAGGCACTTTTAAGGATGTTGTAGGAAATGATGACATTTCCGTGCGTATCCCCAGGTGGACTTGACGTGTACATCAGCCACATTCAACTGAAATGGAATTGAATGCTTGCAAGGTTTTTTGTTTTTTTTTCTTCCTTTCTCCTCTTGTTGTTTTACAATTTTGGGACCAATCATGATAAAGTACCACAAAAAACAGAAAAGTGTGAGCAGAGAAAAACAAAAAAAACATGAGAACTGCTAACGTGGAAGGACGATAACGTGTCACCAACCTAAAGGACGTTGTTACATACTTGCTATTAGAGTCTGTGAGTGACTTCAGTGTGTGTGCTCCGTGTTCGTCGAGTCCAAGTGACTTTCGGACGGCTCGCCGAATATCCCTGCTAGCGTCTTAAACCGCGGCCCCCACTCGTTGAGGTAATCGTAGTCCTCCTCGAGCTCTATGGCGAGAGAATCGATGGAGCTGAGAGACTCGGCCACGGAGCCGTCGCCCTCGTAAGCGTACGTCGCCAGGGAGTCGTAGGGAGGGGCCGAGTTGTCCATGTCGTGCTCCGTCAGACGCTGGTTGATGAAATCCCGGATGTCAGCGCTGTCCTGTGACACGGGTGGTTTTGGACCTCGTTTTGTTTCGGGTTTCACGTCCCTGCGGTACAGGTTCTCTTTGATCACCTTTGGGTTGCGAAGCGTCCCCATGTCGAAGGCGTGCGTGTCCTCCTCGCCCCCTCCTTCGTCGTCATAGTGGATGACGTTATCCCGGATGTCCTCCTTGGATGACATGAGGGTCTCCTTTTTCTTCTGCCGTCTCAAGCCCACGTAGAGGACCACAATAACTGAGGGGACCAAATGGAGAAGATCGTGTTACGCGGTGAACAGACACACAATACTGCACCTTAAACACATTACCTGTGAGCAAAGAACAGATGATTCCATCGGAGTAGTTAGATTACGGGTCTGAAGATGGCTGTTATATGGTCACAAGCGGGTTACAGGGTTGTCATACGTCGTCGGGGGTTGCAATATTCTGATATTATCCCAACTAAGACGATGCCTTTGGTCACTGCAAAGCATTTCGTCCTCCGTTTCTCCTGTGGTTTGATGGAACTCTTGCAAACGCCACTGTTTTCTGCGTGAGCACGTTAGCATTTTTGCATTTTGCTCAAGTGCCCCCATTCCTACTCTGCTTCCACATTAGCATTCTACATTTTCTGACCTGCAGATGAATTCTAGCTCTGGGTTTCCAGTGCTTTGCTCGCTAGAATAAATAATGTGTGCTTATGGCCGAGCTTTTACCCGAAGCAGCGTTTTCCCGTTCGAGTCTGCAAATTTCACACACTGTGCAACATCCAACACACTGTCTAAATGTCCCCAAAGGAATATCCCCTCAATCTTTTTCTGTCTCTCTCCGTGTCTGAATGGACCGTGCAGTAGAAATGCACTTTTCTTTTTCTTTTTTTTTTGGTCGGTGTGCTGCAGCCTGGGGCGAGAGCAGGGGCCAGTCGAAAGCAGAAATCAGTCAAATGAAAGTCCATTGAATAGTCATGGGGGGGCTTTAAGTAGGTCTCTTCACCCTCCCGCTCGCCCATCCTTTCAGCATCCTCTCACCCCCAAGTGATTTTATCCATCGGTGTGTAGTGTGCCGGCTCCCTCCAGTGGTAGCAACGAGGAACTCCACATCAGCTCATCACTTAGCGACACGCTGGTGTGCTGCAGCTTATCGGCAGCTGCACATCGGTTTTAGAGCAATGCGGAACGTCTCCTCGGCCCCCTAATTTCCCTGCGCAGGACATCTGGGTTATGCCGACAACACACGCACAGGAACTAAGTGGGTCTATGGAAATGTTCTCAGTGGGAGTTCAGCTTCTCTCGGTGACAGCATGGCAACGTGTCAGTCTCAGCCTTGGGGGGGATTGGTCGACTCAGAGCTTTGAAGCTGTTCTCCTCTGATGCAGCCAACAACTCATCCCCACATTACTACAGTGAAGCAGATTTTTGTGTGTGCATTCTTTAACACCAAGGCCGATGTATTTGCCTTTGTGGTTCCATAAATCAGTAAAGGTAAATAGAGCCCAGTTAAAAGTCATGGCTGCCCTTGACTGACGCTGTTATATTGGAACTTCTTTAACAACCCACTATCCTACATTTATTATTCAGAAAATGGTGCCATAAACCTCGCCATTAACTCCCTCCCTGCTATGCAGATTAGTTTGGACATTAATAGCGGAGAATTAAGGAGGAGTTTTACAACCTTGACCTTGTGGGGAAGGCAGCCAGGAAAGCAACCACAGGGCAGCAAGATTGGATTTAGTTTATAGAGCCATGGGCTCCTCCCCCCAATGGCCGACGTCTCATTGAATGACCAAATTCATATGGGGTCCCGTAATTAACTGCAGACTCCTGGAGCAATACCAGCTCCACTCTGACGGTCAGCTCGGCGAGTCCGCAGCAGAAATAGATTCTCGAGCCCTTAACAGGCATCTGCATTTTTGTAATTTGAGCAGTTAACTCTGTTAACTCTGCCGTTAACAGTTTAGTAAAACGCACTGACGCAAACACAAGGCACATTAGGCTGCATTAGGGATGTGAAATAGTTATAATGGCTTCAGTTGATCGTTTCCAAATCAGAGGAGCCGACTTTACACCTCAAATCATCAATAAAGATTTCTGGACAAGAACCTCCCCCACTGGAGACTTGCTGTTACCAGGCAACCAATGAGTTGTCACTTCGCCTGATCACATTTAAAAAAAAAAAAAAAAAAAGCTCTTTAGTGAAGTTGCTAAGTGATGTTAGAGGAACAGACGTGAGTTGGACGTCAATCACAGGAGGGTGACCCTAAGTCGACCGAGGTGTTGGCGATCCAGTGGTAACGTGTCTCACCTAGCAGGATGACAATGCATAGGAGGATGGCGATGAGAGCGCCCGTACTGAGCCCCACGGGGAGAAAGATGGCCTCAGCGCTGCACGTCAACAGAGAACCATCTGACTCACAGCCGCACACACGGATGGTCAGAGTGCCCGTGCTGCTCTTGGCCGGATATCCGTTATCTTCGATCACCACGGGGAGAAAGTAGATCTCCTGTAAACGCCGTCTGAAGCCACTCCGCTTGGTCACGATTCCAGCTGTGTTATCTGAAAGATGGGATGGAACAGAGAAATCACACGGTGAAGAACCGCAAGGAGCACTGTCGACACAGCAGCCGCCTGGATCTACTAACGGGTTTCCAGTCAAACAAATCCTTCAGACGAGTTTGGAAAGGCCGCCAGTAGTTTAACAAGTGCTTATTCCTTGATCCACACAGCTCAGAAGAGAATATTCCAGATGAGTGTGAGCTCCCTCCCATCAATCGTAGTCGACAGCTGCATTATGAGTGAAGATAGAACCTTTCCACGTTGGAATCCTCATGTTGCATCTCAAACCGTCTGCGAACGTGTGTCGGACGGGACAGGCGACCATTCACACTCACATTCACACCTATGGGGTGGTTTGCAGTGGCCAATTAACCTCGGCATGCCTCACAAGCCACTGTACCACCGTGTCGCCCACTCCTGAAACACACTATAAGCAATATTACGTCGTAAAAGGGGTGAAAAAACAAAAAACAGGAAGAGGAAACAACATGCAGAGACGCCTGGAGGTGCGAGGGCAGCGAGTGGAATAGAGGTTGACAATGTATACAAGGGAACGGGAACATGTCAGGTTGGACCTGCCCGCTCCTGTCTGCTCCAGCTGGACTGTCTGACCCCTGTCAAACCACGTTTGTTCTACTGACGAAGCCTGGCACTTTGTCTTGACAGGAGGTCAGGCGTTTTAGCACACCTTGCATGTTGTCAACAACGGCAATTTTGTTTGCTCGCCCCCCCCACTCCGTGGCGCCCGTGGTGTTTGTATTTCCTGTCTCTGCCCATCAGATCTCACTCCGTATCGGGCGAGTATGCTCGCGGCCCCCCTCCTGGCAGCCGGGACACAGCTACACAGTGTCTCTAAAAGGTAAAAGTGGATCAGAGGTTCGGGTTGGGGCTTGTCAAGGATGGTGAACGCATTCGTCTCCCTGGCTTCATCCTGCCATGCCCCACTTTTCATCAGCCGTCCTTCCGCTTAAACTTCAAAGGGCTCGGCCAGCACACCGTGCAGGGTGTCGTTTGTGCCCTTATCATACGCCAGCGTCTGACCACGTGTATTCAAGCCATTTTCGGCACTGAGCTGCAAACTCTGCAACTAGCTAATAGGCCGCTGTAACGCCACTTTGCCACTTTTTATGACCGGCAATCTACAAAAGCATTATTAGCGGGATTATTTCTATGATTTCAAAGAAAGCAAGTCAAAAGGATCCGTGGTTTGTGACACGGCAAGACGTGCATCTTTAGCAATCTAAGCGGGGAATCACTGAATTGATCATCATCTAAATGGCCCATTATGATGCAACGCAACAGGAAGAAACGGGAAGAACAGTTCTTCTTTGCTCAACTTAAGGGGAGCTTATGTCTTATCAAGAGAAGCCGAGGTTCCCCCGGCTCCCCTGTAAATCACCTCCTGTACGTAGGAAGAGAGGATGTATTATGTCTTGTACAAAGTTTTAGGGGAAAGGCAGCAGCAAGAAGATTGGAGACTAACGTTAAGTACACGATCAATCAGTTGCTGAGCAGGAACCCATTCGTCTCACGAGCCGTTACGGGATCAAAACAGTGAGTCTGCTCTTACTAGCCTGCCATCATTTTTATCAGGAGCAATTTTAAGGGCAGTGGGAAAGATTACAGGTTCGATCTCCAGTTCCTCCAGAGACCACCCTGAAGTGTCTTTGAGCAAGACACTGAACTCTGGAGCTCCACTGACAAGATGGTTTGAACATTTTTTTATTATTTTTTTTGTCTCTGAATGAACAGCCGAGTTCCTGAATAACACGTTCCTCTTGCAGCCTGAGCTCTTCTGAGCTCATGACAGGAAATGGAACCCCCTCGGAACCAGGGAAACTGTTCGTCGGTCCAACTCAAGACGATCACAAATTGAGAAACCAAGCTGGCGATGTGTAGCACAGTTAGCTGTATTAGCACTTTAGAAATATGCTATCTTGTCCTGTTTTGTAGAGGTTTTCTGCTCATTCACACAGAGTGTGTACACACAGAGATGCTTCTTGTGTGTACATGGGCTTATCGTTACCATGAACTTGTATGCGGAAATCAGCGTAATGTTTTTGTTTATCACCCAAAAACTCCCCCAAACAGTGGGATTTACCTGTCAATGCACCATTAGTTCCTGTCCTTGATGTGGTTTCATCCCAGATACTCTATACTTCTTATTTGTCGGTTGAGAGACCTCATGTCATTCTTTCTGCTTCAGTGCATGAAGGGAAACAACACGACAGAATAAGGAAATACTCACTTCCAAAGTCCCTGACGGTGAAATTCTTGTTTTTAGTGTCGTCCTTTGGGGACTTGAAGGAGAACTGTTGCCCAGCATTCGGTACATCCTGGTCCTTTGCACTGAACATCTGAATCACCTGTTAATATTGAAATAGATGCGTGTTACACGTAGTCCAGTGCTCAGAAATTTCCATGTGAGCTGCCGTTTCTAAGGATGATAGAAAATCAAATCTGTACGTCTCAATTTGCTCCGACAGAAAATGCGAACTGATTCATCATTGAAGAGACGTGTCAAAGCGCTGACAGTATGTCAGACCTGTCGGTGCTGAAACAAGGCAGCAAATTGTTCTCTCCCCAGTTGTGGACACAGTCGCTGAACACCTGATTGATACCTTGTTGAGGTTTGATGTGAGCTGCGCACACACAGCGATGCATTCACAGACAGAAAAAGGTTAAATCTACGACGAGCGTCATCCAAAAGCAGCAAATAGTAGAAGAAAAGACAAAGTGTTATCAGTTCAAACCCTACGGGCCAGAGGAATGATTTTACTATGATGACATCTCATCTCCTGTACACCTCTCGACACAGCTGCTGATTCAGCCGCGTCGACACCAGACTGCTGACGGCTTTTCTTTTTTTCTCTCTCTCTCTCTCTCATTCCTCCAAATTGTCTCTTGCTTTTGTGTAGAATGGGCTGTCCACCTCAAGCCCCCTTCCACCTCCTTCCTCACACAATCCCTCCGGGCCTCACCTGCCCCAGACCTAATACCCTCATGTTCTGTTACATCGCCCTGTCATTCTCTGTCGCACTTGTTCCCCTCGCCCGTATCTCGATCCCAGTGACAGTGGCTCCTAATTCATACATCTGAAGTGAAGAATTACTGTCATTAATCTCTTTGTTAAACCGCTCCTGTTTTGTACTTGGCCCTGTTTAGCCAGATAAAAGTGGTGGCTAAGGGGTAAGAAGCTAAGCTAGCTAAACCTCCCTCTAACAAATGCTCCAAAAACAGGTGTACAAAGCGACATTTCAGTCCCAGGTTATTTTTACAAGAGGTTTGTGATACATGTTGGAGCAGATGTGTGATGTTGTGAAAAAAAAAAAAACTGGAATCACTCTGTTATGACACTATGGATTTAAATTCTAGCACCGAGGTGCAACGGTGGTGGAAGGGAGGGATTGAGAGGATAAAGTTGAAGAAAATTAGGAATAGGGAGGAGACTAACTAATTTCCTTATCATTAATTCACAGGAAGTATTTCATAAACCAAATAAAACCAATTTTATGAACAAAATTCATCAGAAATATAGATTTTCTCAATCTTCTATTGCAGGAAGTATGTTGATGTGTTTGACCAGGGTATGTCTGTTGTGGTCGGTGCAAACGGATAGTGCGACACATCTGACTGTTCTTGTACTCTCTAGTCAGCCTCCTTTCCCAAGTGTTTGACTCAGTCTAGAATGATGCAAACACGTCAATGCAGAGTTGGTGTCCCATAAAAAGACACCATGAAACGCTGGCTCACCCCCTTCACCCCACACAACCACCTCCCTTTCTCTTTTGATTGCCACAGGTCTGAGGACCAGCAAGTCATCCTCGACGTGAATACGAGTCAACACCAATTTGATCAGCTGCCGAAGAAGCTTCTCCCCTCAGAACACTAACCGCATATAGATGCTACATAATGGGCTAATTTACAGGCGCAGGTGGTTTACAATGCGTGCAGGCACATTCTCCGCTGCAGCTCAAATATATCAAGGGGAATGTGCTCAGGGCGTGCTGGTATGCAAAGCACCGCTTTACTGTGTGATTGCGTCTCCTGCTGATTCCAGTTCGATGACACTGACATCAACATTGAGATTCATACTCTCTGCCTAATCCCTCGGAATACACAGATAAATTCCAGTGGCCTAGAAATCCTCCCTCACTGACACACACTACACAATAAGAATGTGCTGGTATGTCAGTGCTTCCTTTTGCCGTTATTTAGACAAAATGTAGGTTTTTTTTCATGAAAGTGTGAGCGTACCTGTCCGGCTTTGGCATTTTCACAGACAAAGGTTTCGTAAGGGCTGGCGAGCTCGGGTGGGAACTCGTTGATGTCCAACACGTGGACGGTTACGGCCACTCGACTGGTCAGCACCGGACTATCTGGATGGGGAAAGACAAGGCAGAAGCGAGTTAACAAACCCGGATGTCACTGTTGTATTAGTGTTGCAGAGAAATAAGTGGGGGAAAGGGATTATTCTGTGGCACTGACATCTTGTGGACACCTGAGACTGTTGCAGGCGGATCGCTGTGTGCTGAGAGAGGATGTCGTGTCCAGTTATTGTCCTTGAGCAGATGCTAAGCCCCTGTAGCTGCGCGCCCACTATCAGCGTGCTTAGATATGTGGGGTAGAAAGCCTCAGATGTCTGGAACATGTCGATGCATAAATCCCCCCACACACGCTGCTGTTTTATGGTGCATTTGATTGATGATTAAACAGACGATTGAATAAAAAACACATGCTCTGGTCACAAATAAAGCAGGTCTCACTTCACGCAGCATATACGTCTCTTCAGAGACAATATTTCCTTTACAACATTTGCTTTTTGTTCTCAGTTGGTGTTATGAGCCCTAAGATGTGCAGCCCATATTAATTAAACTCTAAGGGCCCCCTGGAGACAGGCTAACGTGGATCCAGGGTTGTTTGTTACATCGCTCCCTCACTGTGGGGGAATAACAGGGGGATGTTCTTTTTGTAGGAAAGCCTAAATAAAGGAAACTTTATGGATTTGATGTGGGAATAGGCTTTGCGGCTCTGCGGGGAGAGTGTGTGTGTGTGGGGGGGGGCGGTGGCTTAGTGTGCACTTGTTTGTGTGAGTGCAGGCGCACGGCTGCATCGGCTTCTGTGTAGGTGGGTGGGTAAGAAGAATGCAAGGGGGGTTTGGGGGTCTGTCGAGTCGTCTCAAAGGGATTGCAGACGCATCCGCGGCTCAGTTAGTAACCTATCTCTGACCTTGATGGAAAAAGCAATCTTCCCACTGAGGTAAAAATGACACTGGGCATGGGATTTGCTGCTTTGCACCAACTGAGCTGCTAACATCGATGCTCACCCCAGCAAAAATACTGATGTCTTCTGCTACTGGGGTCCGGGATTATTTGGCCTTCTAAAGTTTGTATGACTTGAAATCTTCTTTAACAGTAAAATCTATAAAATTGCTCCTCTGCTTCTGGATGTCAGATATCCTCCTCATCTCACCACAGACAATGATCCGCCCCCCTCCCCAGCTCTACGTACGTAGCAGGTGATATATGATTCAGGCCACTAGATGGAGCAATGGTACAGTAGTTACTTTGGATCCAAACTGGCGTCAGCATCCCTGCCTACATGGTCAATTTATGTTATAGAAACAGAGTTGATGCAGAGAGCCAACTTCTTTAATTACAAGATATTAAATAAAAAAGCAAATCAATCTTTGCGGCCAGTCAACCAAAAATCTATAAAATACACTTTTTAAAAAATATCAGTGGTGAGAATATTTAGCCCCCCCACACACACACCACCACCGCACCAACACACTCACAACCTTCTTCGACTCCCGAAAAGTTGCTGTTAGGCCTAAAAGCCAAAAGGCAAACTGTTCATCTACCCCGTTGCTTATTTAGTCTGCCTTCTGTTGTCTCTGGAGAGCTGCAGACAGAGCTCTCATTTTGCTGCATGACTGCAGTGTCAGGCAATGACCGGACAAACCTCTGATGCTTGGGATGCAAAGTCTGTACAGAAAGGGGAAAAACAAAAAAAAAGTGGACGTAGCCTGTGCAACTTCTAGAAGTGACCATATTTGGGTAATAAGTCACTGTGACTGTCACATGTAGCCACTAGCTCGATGTTTCATTGTATTGGAAAATAACTGCACCTGCATTGTTGAACATCTTCTCTGAGCTGACGCAATGGAGAATAAAAGAACGTAGGTGGGTGAATGTTATGAGAAAGGACACAGCGGATAAATAGAGGGGTCACAGGTCCACAATAATATACTGTTTATTGGAAAGCGCAGCAGTGTCTAGTGAGGCGGTTGGAAATCGTAGACAAGTCTGAGCAGGTTTTCGCTCCCTGAGTGTAACGTATCCTCCTAGAAGGCTTTACTTATATAACTAAAGGAGATAGCTTTCACCTCGGTATCCATTGTTGCTTCAGGCTTAAATAACAGCACAGACAACATCCCATTGATGATGAGAGAATGTGGCGCACAGGAGCAATAACCGCTATTCAATAGCCGGAACACTGAGTTCTTCCCAAACTGCTTCAAGGTCAAAATCCGATTTGAAGACACAATGTCTTGTGAATCTGTTTGTGCCGAAACACGGCAGCTGTGACTTTTTAACTGGGTTGTGTCATTTCTTTCCCAACGTGGAGGGGCGGAGCACAGAGCAAAAGGGGTCGAAAACTGACACGGGGAAGGGTGATAAGGAGGCAGGCAGGCAGGTGGGTGCCGAGAAGATATGCAGAAATAACTCTGGCAATAAGTATGATGGACTGAACATGTAACAGCCTTGTAAATCTCACAGCCGCATCCTCTGTGTGCCTCATCGCCTCTGCACACACTGAAAACAGAATTAGCATGTCAGTGCCATGACCTTCAGCGGAAGTCTGTAATATCGGTTTCCAAGGTGACAATGGCTCATGTCTGAACAGTCCATATTTCACAGGCTGTCCTAATGAATATACAGTGTGGGTAATTTTGATTGAGCACCAGCCTGCCTGTGGAATAATGATTCTGACGGTTCTTAGCAGATATGATGACTTGATGATGATAGAGTTGCTTATTTATCCAGAAATTTGCTCCACTTCCTTCACAGAAACAAAATTAGCTTGATGACATGTCTTAAAGCCACAGCTCCGCATTAGTTCCCCCTTCAGTCGGTGACACTAATGCATCTGGCCGCTGTAAAAGTGCATTTTTACTGCAGCGTAAGTAAAGTTGACTCTCCTAATACCAATGTCGTCAAAGGTGTGAAGAAAAAAGGGAATACATTTTTAAAAAAAGGCTGTTAAAAATGACAACTGTTGAGCTAGAGGAGACAACGTCCTGAGGATACGTCCCTCGGGGAGAGCCATCATGCTTTATAGTCATCTATAAACCTTTTCCAGCAAAATGGGATTGAGTATTGACTTGAGTGAAAGTGTGTTAAATCCTTTACACAGATTACGGTGGGGAAAGAACAATGACACCTGCATGAATCACAATCAGTCTTGCTGTCATACGTACTAAGTTTGGTCGCCACGATGGAGATATTGTGCTGAGCGATGCTCTCCCTGTCAAGCGGTTCGTTTGTGGAGATCGTCCCCTCCACGGGATCGATGTCGAAGTAGCTGTCCAAGTCGCTCTTCCAGTCAATAGAATACCTGGAAGAAAATGTTTGCGTTAATGACATTCATTTTCACCGTAAACCCGAGAATTAAGCCGCAGTGATTTCCCCTCCGCGCTCATGTATATGAGTTAGGTGTAATGTAATATTGGGACGGCCTTCATTACTCATTCTGAACGGTCGTTTTCACAAAATGTGCTGAGGATCGCATATGAATTCCAATCTAGCGATGGGCCGTGTGTGCATTGGCCAAGCTGAGTAAACGCTTTTCTTGGGGGGTCATAAATGGATTTTAGCGACCGTTGTAATGGTATCAGTCGCTCACAGCCGGAACAAAAACATCAAATATTAGTTCAGAGCTTGAATGTTGTCTCTGTTGAAGCCATCATCGTTTTATGTGCATCAGAAAAGCCGCGGTGACTGAAAGCAGACCAGTCTCAAACACACCTCGGGCGATTGTAAGGACATAAAAGCTAACGGCTAACTGCTAGCTTGTGAATGAAGTGATTCCATCCCCGTGTGTGATTGTTGCCC
>JBBMJM010000014.1:2440907-2454685 GCA_037832705.1 Centriscus cristatus | reverse complement strand
AAGAAGAAGAAGAAGAAGATCTCCATACATAGTAAGTTCCACTGTATCACATACATTTAAATGCTTTGTTTCATTGCTTGCTCCGTCCTGGTGAACCCCTGCACTTGTTTGCCGGCCAAAGACTCAGAGAAACAAATAATTGGAAACAGGCCTTTAATCTAATAAGTAGCTGTCCTCCCCATCAGTATTACTAAGACTGCATTTGTGTCAAATGGCAGATTACAGACAGACAAAAGATCAATACATTTGCTACAGTTCAATAAGTGTGTAACCCCGGGCCTGGTTTTAATACCAGCCTCTGCATCATAAAACCCCAATCTTCGTTTCTTATCTGTTGTATCTGCTCTTACAAACTCTGGGCCGTAGCCGCGCTCGCTCGCTACCTTCTGAGCCGCAGGTACATTAACGCAACTGGAAAAGTGCCATCTGACATCTGAGGCTTCAGTAGTTCTCTCTGGTTCTTTGTGTAACACAGAGGTGAATAGGGAACCATCAACCTATCCACCGCAATGAACCTCTGTGTTTAAAAAAAAAAGAGGCTCACATACTGCGAAAAGAATGCATTCGCAGTAAAAACGAGTCCTCAGGCAACCTGCCCCAGAGACAACTGGGATGAGTTGGTACGCAGCCCTTTTCTCTCTGCATTTCCAACAATTTCAGTGAAATACATTCTGGAAAAAAATTAAAAAATGAGTGCCTTTTATTGTACAACATGTCTTCTCCATACAAATCAGTCAAAGTAGTTCACCCCCCCCCCCCCCAAAAGGAAATACTGCTCCCAATAATTACAGATGGCAGAAATGTGTCCTCTCATCTTCATAACTCATATGATACATGTCCACTCAGGGGAACGAGCCTCTCAGTGTGTTTTAAATGTAAAACCAATAAATTCCCGACACAGGCGATTCAGACTAAATCACATGTGGAAATACCGGAGAGTAATGAATATTTCATTGCAAAGCAGAGATCAAGCCAGGTTTAGACAGAGCAAGAAGTGCAGTGCCTACAAAAGAACGCTAATGTTGTTAAGACTTTTATTTATTTCATTAGCACAGCACATGGGGGGGATCCTTGTTTATCCACCTGCGGGGAATTCCGGACTCAGGAATGAATTTTATCGGGATTGCTGTCAATATCAAACCGTTCTATTATACAATAGTTTACCTCCAGTGATCTCTGAAGAATTCATCAACAGTCAATCAAAGGGAGTTTATGCCGAGCCCTGATTTGGTTTCCTCTTTGCTGCAAACACGATTTGAATACCCAAGGCAACAGCACTGTGGAACAACATTACACATTCATGTTCCCTGCACTTTCCCTGCAATCATGGAGGGGATGTTTCTTCCTCTGTCAGTCAATCAGGGACGTGTGTTCACGGCTTCAGGAATTGGAAAGAAATAAAATAACAGAGTACATAAGAGGCCAGAAGAACTTGAAATAGATGTTGGGAGAACAAAAACCAAACAAACAATTAATCGCTGAGAAACCTCAAGTGTCCTGCTGCTTCCGCTGCGTTCTGTCCGTAAGTTCGTCGTCAGGAAATTGCATTCAGGCAGTGTTTAAAACCCAGACATAGCTTTGTTTTCTTCAAGTGGCGTTCAAAGTGGGACGGGACGCCAGGCTGAGGGGCATCAGGTGCAACCCCTCTCACCACCACCACCTCCCACTTCAAGCATCTATGTCTCTCCATTATCAATTTAAGCTCATGAATAACAGCTCTGTGTAGATGAACATGATCCAAGTTCTTAATTAATTACTTGCTCTAACTCCAGACGAGTCCCCACTGACAACCAATCATCAGTCTGTTGGGGGGGGTTCAAGTTTTTGAATCCCCTAAAAGGATCTTTGGAGATGAAGTTGTGCGAGAGACATCGAGCAGGTACACTTGCTAGCAGGACTGGTGGTGATTATTTATTTTAATGTACCATTTTAGACACCTGCATCCCGATAGATTCCTTAAACAACTGCAGTATATTAGAAGAGTTGTGCAATAATTCCTTCCTTCATGGGAGTCGTGATGTGATTTTGTTGTTTCTGCTCGAGGTTACGCTGCAAAGTAATATTCAGCGCATCCTGTATATACACAGATCCAATAAAAATTGAACATTAGGACAGATTTATTGCAGGACTGTTGTATTATACTGCATTACTTTTTATCTCGGTGTGCCTAATAAATTGATTGTGCAGAAAAGACCTAAATGGAGCTTAGAAATGTCTTCGCATAAAGCGTAATGGCACTTTAAGCCTAAGTGAATCCACAATGGATTCCACTGTGACAAAGACCGACTGTTTGGCTGCAAAGTCATAAAACAAAGACTCCATGTAATTACAACTACGCTGAGCACTTTACTACAGCTCTGTTCCGCTGAAACCGCATGAGCACAAAGGCGGGCGGAAAACAATGAGCTGTGCTGAGACAGACACACAAAGTTACGTTCCTTTCATGAAACGAAGGCCAGGTCCAAGTTGAGCGGAAACCGCTGTTTACCAAAATGAAAAAGGGGCATATCCTCTATTAACGCGTCCATACACCCTTAATTTGATTTGACCCGAGTTCATTTCTCGACTCTTCAAACAAACACGGCCACTTTAGGCTGATGTTCGGTGTTAATGGTGTGATAAGTGCTGTATCTTTCCCTTGGTGTGGCAATTTATTTTGCCCCATTAAGCCTTTGAAGCTCTGCCCTGCTGACTCAGATGCTCTTAGTAACAAACAGTAATATTAAAATGGCTATTACCACCAAAATCTATCATCTGGAATAGCCTATGAGGTCATAACAAAGTGTGCCCCCAGTGGATTGCCTGAAAAGGAAAGCAATAAATCCATATCCATGTTCTCTGGAAAGAGAAAAGCTCGATGCTTTTATTCGAGGGGAACTGCAAATTTTCACCATATCCTTCACTCCACAAGACATCGCAGGAGGTCACTCTCAGAAAGAGTCGCATACAATTAGAATGGGAAAGTGCGCACGCAGCCATGTTGCTTTCATTTCAGAGGACACTCAATCGATGTGTGTGCATTTCTAAATAAACACCTCACCTCTGCTTCACATTCAAAATCGTTTAAATCATCGCATTTTAATAGCCAGGATATGTTATATAAGGGGCAATACCCACAATTAGAGGAGTGTGAGCGAGCAGGTTTGTGTCTTAACATGAGGAATATGTTTTATTTATATAAATCTGTGGGCAGAGAAACACTGCAGACACATGACACGACAATTTAATTGTCTTGGTTGAAATTATGTAACAGTGGACATTTTTGTTGTTTTTGTTGTTGTTTTGGACAATCTCATCACCGGGAACATTTCCAGTGCTGCGAACTGGAATCCCAGTTGCCCTTTACATTTGCAGAGGTTTAATATAATTAGCAAAGACTTTGCGCTCCAGCTCACTGATCTGGCCAATCAGATGGTACATTTAGAGCCATAATCACATCTGATTTGACATCAACACAGTTCCCTGGATTGAGCCCAAATGCTGAGTGAACAGATGAGACATACACTAATGGCAGTGTTTGCATTAAGCAAACATCCATTGACATGTGGAATGATTTTGCTTTCTGCTTCTGCTTTTTTTTTTTTTTTTTTCTTTTTTTTTGTGGGCACTGGAGAATTTGCAAACCATTAGGACATGCAGGCTGCAGATGTGTTCTTTCTGACGATGATGAATTGCCTGCAGCTTATCAACAACACTTGGCATATGGTGTGAGAACCTGTCTTGACGGGGTGCCAGTCAAACTGTCTCTGATTTCAATGTGCTCATATGATTCCCGTCTCCCGTGGTGAGAGGGCATTCCCAAGACGCATCTCAAGTATGAATTAATTCCATGGAAGAATATTTGGAGGTAGATTTATCTTGTGTACAGATTTCAATGACGTTTGACAAAAGGAAAGTTCCCTGACGTTCTGTGTGTTTCTGGCAGGGTCTCTTGAGGGGCTTTCAGTCTGTAAAGCATCAGAACCCCCCGGTCAAGGTGACCCAGGTTGTCGTCCCGGCAGCAACAGCGCTGGTGCATTATCCACAAACGGCAGGGAGTGGAGGATCATGGCTCATGGTAAAGTGCATATTTTTGTCAAGTTTGCATGTGTCATGCACTTAGCGTTTCCCTCTCATGTCAGCCTGAAGAGGTTAATGGTCAGCGTGCTGCATCTCATTCAGGTACATTATACATCAGCATCACTCCAGCATCACCATGTTCAAGTGATGTCATACATGAACTGAAATAAATATAATCAATGTATGCATGTATTACGTATAAAAATATATCTTGGATTTCATGGAAGAACTTTAATCATCTGCCCTTTTTTTTGTTGGTCTCAGCTTCTTCTTCCACCATGTTTGCGACGTGGTGGCCGTCGTCTCCATCCGCCATCGATCATCAGCAGGTGGATCGATGAAAAAGCCGCTCCATGATGTAAGAGGAAGCTTAGATTAAACTCCACCTTTATATCTTGTTAGCTTGTGAGACTGACACGCCAGAGGGAAATATATGGACATATTTACCATTAACCTGATCCTGGGTGTCAATCTCTGCCTCTGCGGAGCGAGAAATACGACTGCTGATGAATGAAAGGCCACCAAGACGGCTGCTGGATCACATGCAAACAAATCCTGCACTTCATTTTTCAAAAGTGAATTCCCCCTGTTCAATCAACGTGAGCATGATTTTTAATTAGCGCTAACAATGAAATACTCCCTAACGGTGCTTAGCAGGATATGTCTATTTATGCAGAACAATTGGCTCCTGTACTAGGCGTATTTTGCAACCGTTCAATATTCAGTTAGCATTAGCCAGAGAGAGTGATTTTAAAACGACGACGAGAGCAGATAGGGAACAAAATGGAACAGAGTACGGGACACAGAGAGCGAATGTCGATGCACTTCCATTTGACTGTCAGCGCAGGCAGTCACCAAATGCAGCCGAGTAAATAAGACTATCATTCTGGTTGCACAATGTTATACATTTGCAAGTGATTGCATCTTAAATTCCACTGGGGGCATTTTGACATCAGGGTAGCAATTTGTGATTTGCCAGTGCTGCATGTTAAACATAATCAGTCAGCATTTACTAAGTAATATAGTATGCCTGTCACATAAGATGTATTTTCCTGAATAGTGTGTGTGCTTTTTTTTCTTTCCCCATCCTATTATTGTTATTTTAAACAGAAATGCACAGTGGATACCAATGTCTGTTTTCATCAAATAGTAATGTTGACGTGTGTCAGCTCCTGCATCTGGCTTTCTTTGCATTTAGTTTTTCTCTGAACATCAGCAGATTTTGCATTCTTTTATTTTTTTTTTCTCAGGGATTTGGTCATAATCAGCAGGAAAAAAAGCGTGCACAACTAATAGCAGTTGCATGTTATCTTTGAACGTATGCATATCCACGTGCGTGTGTAGCTGCATTCGAGGGTAACAGGTCATCTATTCTCCGTTCGCTATCTTTTATTGCCTCTGACATGTGCTGTTGGACGTACCTTGAGGGATAAAAATGGCCTGACAAAAGCGAAGCAAAAAATAATGCTAATCACATACGATAAGCGAGAAGAAATGGATGAGTTGTGAGTTATTTCCTGGAACAGTTCTTGACTCACCGGGGAGGTATGTGCTCAGTATAAGCACAAGGTCCATGTAGTGTATGACGGTTTATACTGATTCGTTAGCAAGTGCGGGACACATTCCACACCTCTGTGTACTCGGCCGTGAATTAAATGTAAATTTTAAGTGGGATTGATCATCGGTATTGAGATAGTACCAGATTGCATGAGTGCGTCTGAAGCAGATACACAGGAAGTCGTTAATCATGCGTCCCGTTTCCCTGAGCTTTATCATAAAATGTAATTATTACGGTTGTGTCCTTACTTGCACTGCGCTGAGCACTTTATTTTGTGTTATTTCTCTTTCCCCAGTCCCTCCTTCACGGCTGCACTTAGCAAGAACAGGAAGCTGAGGCTGATACTGATGGTTGTTTGAATATGACACAAAGGCATGATGAGATGCCTGACAACTTTATACACATGCAAAACATGTTATAAACCAGGTTTTATGAGTCAGCCTTAACCTTTGTGGATCTCTACGTGCTGATCTGCATTCAAATTATACACTCTTTGATGGTTTTAAACATAATTAACAACGCAGTGCTGCACTTTTTTATTTCAGACTGAGTTTAGAAATGTGTCTAGAGATAATGAAAGGTGCATAAGATTAGGAAGATCACATATTATCCGCGGGTGTAATGAGAGGTGAAAGCTCCTTTGATTTTAAGTCATTCAATTCATTCACTGCGCAATTTTCGGAGCATGATGAGAATGAATCGCCTCCTGAGATCTGGTAAATGAAATGAGCTCCCACAGACAATTGAAGTGGGAGAAGAGGAAGGAACGTAAACAGCCGATGGGAATAAAAATTACTGACGTGAGTTTGAGCTTAAGTGTAATCATACTATACATTACGTTAGCTTGGCTCACGTCGAGTCTTTTTACAAACGCTTTGTTAAAAGTGGGCAGTCTGCAGACAATCAGACAATAAACAGTTATTCTCTTCAAGAAAACACATTTACAGAAAAGAGTTTTTTTTTTTTTTTTTTTTTTTTTTTTCCAGGGGCGTGAGGGAATCGTTTCATATGCGGCGCAAAGAAGTTTGCATATGTCTATTCAGAGGGCTCCGCTCAGGCACTCAACGCCAAGGCCATGGAAAGTTGTGGCCTTTATGAAAACTCAAAAAGATAAGGACGTCGTTATTATCAGTGGGATGCTTCAGACAAACTATCTCTGCCTACATCTACACCCATGGCTGAGGGGGTAGATGTGTACAAAGAGCGAACTCGTTTGCCGTGTATTGCCCTCAAGACATTCATTCATTCCTTCTCCTCTCAAACATGAGAGGAGTGGAAACACTTTGCAAAGATTTCTCACACTTGCTATTGTGTTGTTGTTTTTTTTAATTTCTCACACCAGATAAGGACTCAGAAGCAACGATCGGTGGAATTTTTCTGTCAAGGACAGTGTCAAAAAAACAGATTTAGGTTTCCAATAGTTTCAAAGGTGTACAATACAGCGCTACAACGGGACAAACTAAGTGCTGTGGCAACCGGCGCACTCAAACGTTTGAAAAGTTCCATGTAGGTCGACGGACACTTTCCACCCCGAAATGACATGGCCTTCATTTTTCAAGATGGTGGCGGACATCAGCAACACATTGCTCGCACTGATTTGAGACAGTACAAAAAAGTTAGAACACAGTGTGCATAGAGTACTTCAAAGAAACTAACTGACTGAGGTATTTGATTTGAGACACTCTCTTGTGTGTTCTTCTCTTCATACACACAGATTTCCATGCGACCTCCGCCAGACTTTACTAAAATGCCCAAGGTGAGACTTGAGGTTGGGCACGCAGCAGAGCCACGGCACAGCCGGTGCTTCCAGTTTCACCCCTGGCATAACTTTCTGGATAGGAAAGAAATTGGTCAAATGGAGAATTCCCTCAGGAAGAAAGAAAAAATAGAATACCATATATTATTAAGTATACAGAATATCCAAAGAGGTACAATAAGTGACTGGGAACAACATCGGGCGGCTGATCCATCAACTGCTCACAGGCGACACCGGATGCTTCAGCTTCCAGCCTGTGCCACTGAATTACGTCTTTTCTATTACCACTTTGCTGTTGCAAAACATTATCATTATTCTTGATTGAAACACTCCAGACGCCAATATTGCGGGAGCAAGACAGGAAATCAGCATATGAGGCGGTATGTTGAATGAACCCGTTCCCACCTGTTATTTACTTGTGATGTGACTCCGTAAGTTCAGGGGCAGGCGAAGATGAGCTGACGTTACTCTACGGTCGACAGCAGGAGGACAACCAACCGTCGTCGCTACATGCCGTTTCGTCTTATGTTTTAAATAGAGAACAGCCCCACATTAGATAGATAAAGTGACGCCTCATACAGGGAAGAGAGCTCAAATGCCACCAGTGCCGCTCGAGCCCTCAGAGGTAAGGAATGACACCATTGTCACTTCCTTACATGTTAATTAGTACATGAAATTTCACACAGCACAACAAACAGTAGACACACAAGAGTTAGATTGCTTTGTTGTTGCATCAGTTTGATGTGGAGGTTGCTCTATCTCTCTCTGTGTGGTGTTTATTCATTAATTTATTTAGTAGTTTCTCTGATCCAACTTCAGAGAGAATACAAAGGCCTTGTCCTTTTTGTGCACACGGATCTAAGACACTGATAAAACAGGTGGCACAGTCATGTGGTTCCTTTAATGCTTCTGCCTGTGTCTGCTCGCCATTAGAGCCCTTTCATCCTTCTAATATTTAAGGTGGACTGTGATTCCTATCGATTGCAGGCTTATTGACTTAAACTGTCCACGAGCAAATGTTGCAGATTAAACTTCAGCACGCGCGCCGTTCTGACAGTATTATTACCACACAGATTCATGTGTTCAATTACTTGTACACATGTTAATGATCTTTCGCCTGTCGAGTAAAATCAGATCATACATGGTCTTATTTAGAAAACATCTGGAGCTCTGAATGCATTATTAGGTTGTTATCGCAAGAGCCTGTGCACTAATCTGGGGTTGAAAATCCACTGCACGTTAATAAAAGTAATATATGTAGTTTCAACCTACTTTCCATCTTGTTTTTACCAGCTGCTGTGTGTATAAAAGTATACAAATGTTTTTTTGTTTTTTTTGTTTTTTTTATTTGACGTTCCCCCGAAATGTTATTGCTGATGGAGACATTCACTCTCCGAGTGCTGATGTGTCAACAAGCTCGCATGAATGGTACAAGCTGTCCAAATAGCTCTTCTACTGCGATGGCATTGCAGCCAAACCTCAGTCACCTCACAAAGAGTAAAAAAGTTTTTTTCCTGCGAGCGAGAGAGAAAACATTCAGTCCTCATGAAATGATCTGTCAGTGGTCATTATCAGCTCAACACTTCAGAAAACTAGCGGATGTAGCCTTAGTAGAGAACGCCAATGTCTCAAGGTCTCACCTGAGGATGGGTCTATTTATATGGATGCACTTTGCAAAGTAGAACTTGGGGGGCGGCAGGAGAAAAGAAACAAAATCCCATGTTCGCTCACACGGTGCATGACTTGGGCAAATGCTGAGGAAAATTGATTACATTGTGTAAATGTGAGATGGGCTCAAGTGTAAGGTTGTGTGACGAAACGTAAATGAAAAAAAAAAAAAAAACAAGCATAAGAGCGTCTATCAGACAAGGATGCAGCGTGACCTTTTGATGGGAGGATGTGTAGAATTAGACTTGTTCAAATGGAACCTGTCCGCTTTGTCTCCGTGGTTGACAGGTGCCGTGCATGAGCGGTGAACCAAACTATGCCTAAGCCTACTAAATGATTAATAATAGCCTTTAGCATTATGTGGGATAAGGCTATGGGGAATGATCATTGGCAGTGGCTGTCTTGTGTCTTTCTGACACGCGTACGCACACATGCATATACTTCACGCACCCACGCGCAAACCTTTGGACTCCCACAACTTGCACCACCTGCAGAGAGTGAGCTCATAATAGCTGCTACTGGCCACCCCCCCACACCCCACCCCCCACCGCCCTACCTCCCTTTTGCAATGCAAACTCAAAGCGCTTCTGGCCACAGTACACATCTGCTCATTCTGCCCGAGAATCAGCCACTGCTCCTGCAATTAGGGATCAGAGATCTCACATGCCACATCCATGCCACCCGCCACACACCCCTCCACCCCCACACCCCATGTTTTGATTAGCAGAAATGGACAACAGAAAAATCTAGAGGCGAGTGAGTGGGTGCATTAAAGCAATGCATGCACTGCTGTGGACAATATACCTCATGATAAATAGGACTCGGTGATGATGCCCCCCCGTGTGTAATTCTTCACACAGGAACACCGGTGTGGCCGTGTTGAGCATGAGCTTGCTCGCTTGCTCGTGTAACACAATCCATCCTCTTCTCACGCGGCAAAACACCGTTGCATCCATCATACTCCACAATGCATACAAGGTCAGACAGTAACGAAGGAATCTTGTAACTGCTTCAGTTTTGTGGACTGCGGGAACACGGGAGCCATGAAATCCACTTGTGAGCACGTGCTATCGCTTCGGTGTGTGCGTGAACTGTGATCTGTATGTTGGCAAGTCGTATTTTGGAGTATTTTCATTCTGCTCAGTGAGGGAAAAAAGCCTGAGGGAAATCAAAGTAAGCATCCCACCCCCCCATTTTAAAGCACCATTAAGAGGCCCTGCCCTTTGGACTGTAAACACATATCACAGCAGTAACTACCAATTCCTCCCAAAATGAATTTCATAAATGTTCTTTCTTGGCCCGGCTCATTTTGCATTGATTACTTTCTTTATAGAACATTGCATCTTTTCACGTCCATCGGTGAGTAAGACCTACTCGAGACGTTAAGTGGCACCTTGATTTACTGCAGTACCTTCAAGAACTGGTTACCCGACCACAGACCTACTTGCTGCACTTATTGCACATTTTGTCCTGGGGGGACTGTGTGCGCTGTGTTTCTTTGTTAAAGTTCACGTTAATAAGAATAAGAGAAGAACTTGCTGGTTTTGTGTCATTTGGGAGGTTCTGGAGGGCACCAGCTACATCCACCACACTCTGTGGGGTCAGAGGGACAGATATAGGTGACACGTCCTAAGTGCCCCTTGTGTACCACTGCCATGTACAAGGAACTTCACGACATGATGGCTGCGTTTGTTTCCGTTCTATTCCTTGTTTACCCAACACTATTCATTCCTCAGAGTCACTTCCTCAATGCAGCGAGCATCAGACGTGTCCTATCAGCTCTTATCAGTAACATTAACAAGTTGAGATGGGACACGGTGCAATTACAAGGAGGCCAAAAGGTGGATATCATTTAGTCGCATCACTGATTAACTGCTTATGGATTCATGACACATTCTGCATGTGCAAAATATGATTGGTTTGAGGTATGGGGAGGGGTTAAGGTTTGCACCTTCTTTATGTTAAAGATTTGTCACCATGGTTACAAGAATAATCCCATGTTGAAGAAAACGTCTATCACAAACCCTACTTGAAAGACAAACCAGAAAGCTGAAAACCTCCCTTGTAAACCAGATATTGATTTACTCCGTCACCAGTTCAACGAGCAAACTCAGAGTTTGCGAGAGGAGAAGAACACATCCATCGAGCACCAGTTGAGCATCGCCGTGTCGACTTTAAAACAACTAAAACCAAGTTGTCCTCTTGGTTTTATTGAGGTTAACAATGTCCAGACACAGCAGCCATTAAATTAATTAAAACAAAAATTGAGTACTCACATAACAGAGATGGATGGGACTCTGGTGAAGATATTTACAGGTAAGTTAATTACATTCACCAAATAAAACACATCTAGGTCACAAAGAGGAGAATTCTAAATAGGCAATTAAGCCAGTGGTAAGAGCCTTAATAAGGCAAGCAAAGTACATAAAATGGGGGGAAGTAGGCGAGTGTCAGTGCAAACGGCTTTGCCTAACACTATTCATCATGGGACTAAGTGGTAAGATGGTGTCGGGCTTCTAAATTCTAACAGCATTAATCCCAGATAGCAGGGCTCATACCATGCAAAAATCAATAATGGCAATAATAACTCATCCATCTGGAAGTCATCCAAACCCTGACTGGTTAATTATGCTTCCCTCATGAATATGCCTTCAGGTTTTTAACAGTGGGAGGAGAAGGACGACATGGCGGCGGAGGGAGAGGGGTGGGTACAGAGAGAGAGAGATGAGGGGAGGCAAACAGCTTTTGTTGGGCAGCTCAGCGTCATCTGCCTGTTATGTGCTCTTGATCATGGTGACATCAGCCTCAGGGACCCTTACCCCAGCTGGTGGACGTCAAGAGACCTTGAGCGTCTGCAAACATGACAAGACGCCCGCTTATTAGACTGCAACCTTGACCATCTCATTGTCATTTCTGTAAGAAAATAGCTTGATGTCTTTTGGCCTGATAGAAATAAGATCTCCTTGGCGTTGTGGTTGAAGGACTGAGTGAGGATGGCACCGTTGCTGGATTTATACTGCCCGTGTGCAGGCTGCTCTTTCAGCCACACTTAAAAACTAATGGATTGCTCAATTCATAACAAAGACGTGTCTATCCAGGAGGAACAGGTGATTTGGTGCAGAATTCTATAACTGGAATGGAACTTTTTTGGAATGGCTAAAACTACTGAAGAATTGATAAAAAAGCTCTGAGCCTAGCCTCAACCAGGTGGTGAATGAAGCATTGTAAATCTTGTAAATTACTGTCAAACACACACTGTTTATGTTCATGTGCAACTACAGGTACAACAGATTAAATGGAATTCCAATTAGATTTGTAAGTATTGCATGTTTTGTGACCTAAAAACAGAGACTGTGAGAGGACGACAAACTGCCACTCTATCTCAAATCCTGACCTCTCAATGGACTCTGATTTTTATCCTCAGCAATTTAAAATGTCACACAACAACTCGCATTCACATCAAACAGACTTAACGCAGGCAGAGTTTCATCTTGTTCTTGTTCTCTTGCAGACATAAGCCCTGCTGACACTGCCTGGCTAACCTCCACAAAGAATTTTTCCTTGAGAAAACTCACTGCTCTAACCTAATTCTATCCTTTAAGATGAGTGTCCCCCTTACCTTAATCCCCTGTTGGAATAGCAAAAAGGTTTCTGTTTCAAAAGTTTGATCCCTAAAGACCAGATCTCGAAATCCTGTCCCAGGTACAGAGCAAATCAAGAGACACAGTTCTCGCTTCACTTTAGAACAGATTCTAGAAACGCACTAGAGACAAAGCTGATCCAGTAGGATGGCAGGAGTATGTTAGGATGTGCACTACTGACTGTATAACATTTTATCATTTAGAAAATCCTAATCTGAAAAGTAACTATTTATAGCTATTCCACTTGACTTATGACTTGACCTGTCCCCCCCCTCCCCCCGGGCACTCTTACTTACTAGGATATATTAGTTTTACTGAGGCTGATACTTCGTTGTTTCGGTTGAGAGAACAACGATAACGGCAGAGCAGCACTACAACTAACCTTTTGTAAAGGTCACATATAATAATGAAAAAGGTTCAACCATGACATAATGGAAATGGCTGTAAAGATCTTGCTGGCAAGCTGCAAGAATGGCGTCATTATTCCCTGCCTCTGTCTTCTGCTCCCTCTTACAGTATTACCGCTTGGCAGAGATGTTCACCTACATTACTTGGCATCATCACTCACAATGCACAATGCTGCCCTAGCTCACATCCGTCATTAACCGTACCGTGTTTTGGGGTAATGTATTTCCCTTACATCGTGGGACATGGAGCTGCATCCACGTCCGCTTTGTGATTTGTTGGTGGCAATAATGTAATTGACCGATGAAGAGAGAGAGGTTTTCCTGCACGTCACCAAACTGAACTTTTGTTTTCCATTCTTTTATTTTTTCTTTTTCTTTGTGAGGGAGAAATTGTTCTCTTGCATGAAAAAGGACTTTGAAATATCTGAGTACACTTTTGAATATGTGACCGTTGTGTTCAGCGTCTAGGCCTGGGAATTGTTACGCTCTGTGACAACGAACAGGCTCGAGATGTGTGTTGTTCCACCTCTGAGATAGTGGCAGAGGTAGTAACAAACAATCTTCTGTCCATTTCACCCCTGCTGAAGTTGCTCGGGTGCAAAAGTGAGATTTTGTGTGTGTGTGTGTGTGTGTGTGTGCGTGCGTGCGTCTTTCGCTCCTGCTAAGTGCTTTTGTTTGCAGCAAAAACC
>JBBMJM010000014.1:2425327-2438168 GCA_037832705.1 Centriscus cristatus | reverse complement strand
CCCCCCCCCCCTCGACCCCCGCCCTTCCCAGCCGCTTATTGAGCTGACCCATGTCACATGACCAGGAATGAAGTGCCAAACACACAGATAACACGAGCAGACGCAGTGGGACACAACACAACACAACATGCAACGATGATGAACAGACACACACATTCGCTCCTGAAAAAGTAGTTTGACACAGAGAAAAATGGCCGAATGTCAGTGTTCCTTATGGATACGTCATGGACATTTGTTAAACATGAGCCACAACACTTGTGCACGAAATTATTTTAACTGCCAGCCAATCAGAAGACAGTACTCACAATGACCATGGTATAAACATAGATTTATTATTGTATTTTCAAAAAGAATCCTTTCGAGAATTAACGTCCATTCTTTCAACTTGAGTATGTGGTCACGTGTTTTTATTTTTTCCTCTCTGTGACATATTTTATAACGGATGCTAATTATAAAACACAGCATGCATTTGTTTTTTTTTTTCTTTTATTACCGTATTGTACATAATATGCAGACTATGCACAAAATAAATGTGTTGATATATGACTGATATTTGTCACAAATGTACTATTTTGACTGAAAAAAAGAAAAAAAAGCCAATATGAAATGATTATCATTTGTATATTTGCGTAATTTGATTATCTGTACTGTACCGAATCCTAAAAGTGCATCATGGCCCATCCCCAGCACGCATGTCTCCAACCTCAGATGAGGACAGATCATGTCCACAGGTCGTGCCTTTCCCCTCTAGTTGGATTCCTGTCTGTGCAAAGCCCCGAGGCTTAGCTCTGGCTGCAGTAAGTGGACTGAGGGACGCTAAACACCGTCTGGGGTAAGGCTGCTCAACATGACAGCCAGTTAATAAGTGTATGGAAGACGAGCAAGAAGCACGGAGGACTGCAGGAGGCGGACGGGCTGGTGGGTGTCTGGACTTTTGAGACTTTTCTGAACACGGAGGGGAGGACGGGGTTGGGAAGAGGGCTGGGGAGGTTAATATTGACCGTGGGATGACAGGACGGTAATAGGAGATCAGAGAGTCCAGCCACAGGACAAGGAGCATTAGCGCCTGAGTGGAGTACAATGAAGTCAGAGACGGCGGCGAAGGAAAAGGGTCGGCGTTGGATAAAAGAACTCGGAAGGAGTGCGATGCTTGTTCCTTGTAGGGAGTGGTACGGTGAGAGGAGGCGATAATGATGCTTAGTTTACCCCTGCAAGGCAGCTGCAGTGAGAGCTGTCAGCTTAAGGTAGCACAGGCTGGTGGGACACTGTCGGGATGTTAACCCTCCAGACAGCGCTGACAGTGCGTGATAGATTGTGGGTGTGTAATTACCTGTGTGTGTTTGTCTGCGGGTGTGAGTGACGGCGAGGCTATTTGCTGGCCTTTGTGCGTGCGTTTGCATCTCGCGGTGTGTCTTTGTGTGACTTTTAGCTGTCAATTTTCCTTGGCAGCGGTGAAAGCAGAGTGATGTGACTTTCCCCTCTAACAGCCTCCAGGAGTAATGATCCAGGTTATTGCCGATGACGGGTAACACCTCAACCCAGTGGGCATTGGCGCAGGTTGGGGAGAGGGGAAGGGAAGGGGGGGCGGCTTGGCTTCAGGGAGACTGTCGTGTTGGTGGTACGTCGTACACACAATCCCTCTGTCTCCCAAACCTGTCACCTTCCGATGGGCCCCTCCTTCTGAGGATAATGGTCTCCTGTCTATGTTGTGAATGATATCTGGATTCCATTGTGTGCCCATTTCCTCTGCTGTGCTATTGTCCTGCAAAATGCCTTTGTGAGGTGTTCCTTATCATTTTTTTAGCAGCGGTACAATTGTGCAAGCGCTATTCTGATGCGCTGTAAAACGAACAGGGGAGCGCATCAGCAAAAGGTTTTATTTACTCCCAATCCCTGGAGTGAAAAAGAGACGTTTCAGCCATTGTTCTGCAAACTACTGAAAACGTGAGCGCGGCTCATTGTGAAGGAGTGAAACAGGAAGACCTCAAAGCAAACTACCTGCAAAACCCGAGCACGTGAGCGTACATTGTGAGAGACTGTCACTGCGTCTCAAATCACATACATCCGTTTGTACACTTCTTTGTAAGACACCTCAATTGTGAAGTGTGCAATTTTGACAGGGTAGTACCGATTCAAATCAAACCAGAACAGACGTGGAAATTAAACTCACTCGCAGTTTGTGCATATTTACAACACATCGAGACACAAAAGCGTCAAACGTATGCGACAATGACCTGGTGTGCTAGCTAGCAAGCTGACATTAGCATTAGCCGGGATTCCGTCGGTTCATGTGGTGTCGCTGTTGTCTGGCTCTTGAAGAGTGAAAAGTACAGTAACTGTCCTCGGTCACTAAGGTGGCGTCCGCTGAGGGTGGAAAGCGTCCATCGATCTACACTGACATTTTTAGCAGTTTTGAGTGTGCGTAGTACACTAAATTTTTGCGTCCATCCCGAAAATACTCGGTTTCGGTATGGGCGTACGCGGTTTGAGACACATTCTACAGAGACATTCCATGTATGCACCCATACCGAGCTGATTTACTACCCAGGATGTGTCTCAGACAGATGTAGGACTCTGTCCCCTTTGAGGAAAGGTCATTCTTTGAGACCACCCAACAGCTGAACACTGTGCTTTGACACGAATAACTGACAAACGGACGTGTATGGGTCTCAAAGGCCTCCAATTACTGTTTGATGCTGCCGTCAGTCAAAAGGAGAAACGGGGCAGAGGAGTGCGCAGCCTCCTCGTTCGCCCCAGCACGGGAGGAGCTCCGAGGAGCTCCAAGCACTCCGTAATAATTGAGTTTGATCTAATGAAGGGAAAGCCACACTTTCGTTATTGTTTGCCTGAGGACAATGCAAGGAGAGTTGAATTCATTGTTGGGCAAAGATGCCGGAGGGATTTCTTTGAAATGGAAAAATTGCATTAAACATTCCATTTGTATTAATTATATTGCGCCTCTCATTAACATTGGTGGGGGCAGCAGTGCTGCTGGTGGTACTGGGCTTCAAGCAGCACTCTGAGCAGTCATATTAGAGGCAAGCAGCCATGCCCGCGGCACATTGAAACTGCCTGTGATGTCACCCTATGAATGAATGTAGCTTTATTCAGAAGTGTTGCGTCTAGACCTTTGGTCCTACGAGACATCAGTCACTCACGAAGAGATTCAATTAATCAGAGCTTTAATTCAATCCAGTGGTCGGGCCTCCCAGCTGCAAGCGTCTAAGTGGGTTTTAAGAGCCCTCGATGCAGCCAGAGAAGGGATGCCTGTCTGGCGGGTATTTGGAGACTCTCCAGAGGTCAAAGGTTAGCCTCACAAAAGCAGGTGGAGTGGTTACTGGGCGCACACTAGCTTGAAATTCTCCAGCACATCTGCGGAAGTACACTTTGAGTGCGTCCTACTCATCAGCCTCCCACACAAACACAAGGAAGCACATGCGGAATAGAATGTCAGAACTCGACCCCACGGCAGCAGAAGCAGACACTCGCCGAGAAATGCAGCGTGGAGCTCCTCGGCCTCATAAATAATAGACGTCAGCGAAGCATCCGTCAACTTTTCTGTCAACCCCGTTCCAGATGGGAGTGAGACAGGCCAGGTCGGAGCAGCATGGCTACATGCACATAACAAACCTCCATCCTGTGTGTCTGAAGCGCCCGCGTCCTGTTCACATCACTCCACTGACACCTGCGCTCACCCACACGCCTCGTCCCATCGCGCTGATTTATTAGGTCCTGAACTCGCCGTTTCTATTTGGACCTGCTCAGTGTTCCAGGAAAAGAGAAAGCATATTGGCTCAATAAACAAACACGCAAATAATAAAAAAAAAACATTCCTCTTCCTCTTCCTACTTAAACACACAAGCGCTTCTCAAGTAAACACGGCACAACTCCTCAGTCGGTGGCAGCGAGGAGGTAAACACATGCCTCCAGCGTCTTACATGTTTGTAGACTTAAATATGGCTTCAGTCACTTAACGTTAACACTCTCTGTGTGTTCCTGCCCCAGCGTAGCCACAGCACTGTAAGCTCAGGGACTTCCTTGGCGGGGGCGTGCTACCCTGCCAGCACATTAAAAAGGGGAGCGAGCCCCGGGCTGGTGCACTGGACCACGGTTGGATACTGTCTTGCTTCCCTTCCCATCTGGCAGCCGGGCGGTGGGACGCGCGGACCGGGGGGTGCGCTGGGTGGCGGTTACTGTACGGTTGCTTTATGAACTAAAGCGCCGTTCTCCCGGCCTTGTCGTAATAGAGGATTCAGCTCATAAAGCAGCATCATGATTTGCAATAAGCAGAGTTAGGGGAGAGTAATGAAGGTGTAAATCAACTCAGCCATTCTTTTTTTCCTCCTTTTAATCTGACAGCCCCTCTCTCCGTCTGTCTGCGCTCTCCTCCCCTTCTTCTCCCCTTTCCTTTTGCCATAATGGAAAGCCTGGGACTCTATAATAAAGCAGAGAGCGCAGCGGTATTAGTAAACATTCGGCGCAATCATTCATCCGACTCTTTTATTTTATGTGTATGCACGAGTGTATTTCACACCCCCGCCACGGTGAGAGGGGTGTGGGCGTGGGGGCTAATGAATGAGGATGGAATGAGGAGTATTTAATTCCAGCCTGGGAGAGCAGGAGAGGCAGCGACTACTGGTCGGGCCTCTTCATAAGAACCTCTTTGTTTTCTCTTTTTCACCGAGCTTGTGAACAAAAAGCCGTCTTCTTCTCAATGGCGTCGTCGGGGATGTAGATGCAAATTTGTAGCCATGCAAGCTTTGCAAAGGCGAATGGGACGGCATGGGGGGGCAAAGGCTGCCCTCTCCCGAAATAAAGACGTCATCAGAATTTTTAGAAGTGTTGCAGTAAGCTGGATTGGAAGTAATCATCAAAAGAGAGGGTCCAATGGCTTTGCGTTGAAATGCTTGGCTGGGAATCATGTTAAAATTTCCATTCCTCGCTCCAAATCGATCGTATGGGTCCCCGCTCTCCAATACCCATGGTCACCTTTGCTATAAAGTGGGGTATTACTTCTTTAATGCAGTGGGGTTTCATTCTGTGACCAGTGAGGAGAGGAAGGAAAAGAAATGTATCTCGTGACCTCAAACACAAAGAAATGATGGCTGAGGATAATGAAAGAAAGTGGCCGGAGTTTTTCAGCACACACACAAACATGTCATTTTTTTTCCCAGTTCATGAGCAAGATTGGTTGCTCCAAGTCCGACCATGACATTGGCTTGAATTATTTTCCTCGTCTTCCTGCTTAACGTCAGGTAGCCTCAGTAGACACGTTAATGCAGTATTGATTGTTTATCTGTAATAACAGCATGCTGTTGCCGCGCCGACAACGGGAGGGGAGGGGAAGGGTGTGTGTGTGTGTGTGTGTGTGTGAGGAGGGACAGGATAGCGGGGACGGTGGCGCGGGTGGTAAGGTGGTGATAGATAACGCACTACACCCTCTTTTGACTGCTGGCTGGCGATTGTGAATCTGGGGGTAAAACGAGGTGGCTGAACATATCCTATCTGGCAATAGCCCAGGTGTGAAATGGGAAATAGAAACTGGGGTGAAAACGTCAGTGCAATGTGGCCGCCGCACGATAAGCCCGTCTCCCGTCTCCCCAGTAATTCAGTTTCTCGCCCCGGCCGTTCTGGTAACTTCCCCGTGCCAGTGCCGCGGTCCAGCCACGACGTGCCCCTGGGCCCGGAGCCCATATGGCCGGCTACAGTGTCTCTCTGTGACCTATGGCCCGTCCTGTTGTTCAGCCGAGCCCCCCCCCCCTCCAAGGAGCTTGGTAATTACAAATAAGCTGGAAGTCACACCAGTCATGAGAAAAGGTGAGTGTGATTAAAGATGTGAGTACAACAAAGTTCAAGGAGCTCCGCTGGCACGCCAACATATTGAATCGTGTGTCTCGGCAGTTCTCGGGAATCAAATGCTAACGCAGATCAATGAGGCTTCTTTGTTCATTAGAGTCGTGCGTTCCCAGGAGCGGCAATAAAAAAAAAAAAAAAAAAAAAAAAAAGCCCATCACAGCGCTCATTTCAGTGATGAGGCCGCTGTCCCTCAGGGATAACTAGCTGAGGTAAATAAACATGAGTCACCGTTAAGGTCAGAGGAGATCAAGGCCGTCTGTTGTTCATCTCAGAGGAGGGCCGAGTCCCTTTTGACGTGACCGGATTGAGAACTGTGCAGAATGAGCCTTATTTCAGTAGCGATAGTGACAGCGGGATCAATCCGCGTGGGGGTGGCGCGCTAACGAAATATGTATTTATACGGGGCGTTTGAATTCAGATGCCATCACAAATTGTGTGGCTTATTGCGCCTTTTCATTTGTTTTTTTTATCCTAAGGCTGAGCTTACACCCTGGCAGAAGTCCTGCCTGTGACAAATGGCTTTCTTCACACTTGAGTGCCTCGGTGGTTTCACTTGGGCGAGGTTGGAGAAAATTTCGCCCAATTTAAGAACAGTCAGAAGCCCGGTCGTCCACGCACATCTCTGGCGTTTGAGTATGTGTGAAGCCACCGCTATTTATATTGTAAAAACACACGCTCCTTACTGTCACTTTTTTTGTTGTTTGTGGGTTTTTTTTTTTACAGTTGGTCATTACTCTTAGTCGAGGGGGAAACAGTACAGCCGTTTATTGGGGCTATATTTTACGTGTGTGATGTCTTTGTTTTAGCTCCATGTATTATTTAGTGTTGTGTGACAATGGTGTTTGTAGCCGTCTTTGCCTCTGACCCGCTGTTACAGTCAATATACGGCCGAATGGAAATGTGCTTCCGCGTCTCTCCCTCTCAAGTAATTGTCACAACAGGGAGGCTGAGACAAACGTGGGAACAGAGCTCCTCCACTGATTTTCAATTCATTGCGCCAAGTTTGACCTTTGTGTCGCCCAATCAATGCATCTGCTCAAAGACGTGCGCTATTCATTTAAAAGCGGCGGCTACGGCGTGATCGAATATCCAGGTAATATCATCAGGAGGTAAACAGCATTATTGATACCGTAATAACTTTTAATGACCGGATTTATGGTGAGAGGTTTACCAACAGTGAGGCTGCTCCGGCCCTGTGCTCCGTACAACGGGAGGCTAAACGTACATAAATAACACACGCTAGCGCTCGACTGCACATGCACACACAAGCACTCGGGACGCAAACACTGATTTACATAGAGAGACAGAGGCTCCCATAACCACCAGTGTATTACCACACAGGCCACGGTGGGGAGAGCAGGAAGCCAGCGGCGCCCCCCGCTCCCCTCCCCACTGCTCCGCTGCCATTGTCAGGCCCTTTAGAAGAGCGCCGTGTCAGACCACACTGCTGCTGGTGACAAAACATGTGCTCTTGAAAGCAAACAACCGAGCACGTCTCTGAAGCTAACATGTCACCAGATGAATTCTGTTGAGCCATTATTTCTTTGCCGTTGACGTGCCTGTCTCGTCTCGTGCCTGTTGGTTCTGCCGCTGAGCTCGGATGACCACATCTGTTTGCCACCAGGTCACTGGGCGGTATTATTATTATGATTAGCACCACAAAGGGAAATCAAGTGGGATTGGAGAACTGGAGGGGAGAGATAATGAGTTTATGGTCCATTTTAGTCAATTAGACAGATAATCCGGAACTGCACAACAAACAGTGAGTTTCAGTGGAGACAAAAACATATTTCACGACATCCTTTAGCATCCGTGTGACAACAGAGACTAGCTAACGTGCTAAGATGGTTCTCCGCAGCTGCTATCAATGGGGAACCGAAACGTTGTGGTGTCAGTCCATAGACCATTTCTTTTTCTCCTTAAATTATTTTTCAGTACATTGCCTTTTTATATTTAGAACTTTTTTTTATTATTTGTTCATGTGGAAAGAAACTAGCAAAGAATTTCATGACTCAGTGTCACCACCAGTGTTCTCACTGTGACAAATCTTGAATCTAGAAGGGTTTTTTTTTGACTAAAGGAAGAGATAGAAAAGGAAACACAGACCAGAGTGTGGAGAGCTGGCAACCTGCAATTTATCTCAGACTGAGAGACTTAAAATCAAGTGCGTTTGGGGAAGGGTGACTTCAGGAGCCCTCTGTGGCTTCTAAACTGGGCCACTCCGACAATGGTGGTGAGAGCTTCGGACCGAGCTCGGCTGAATGATGGTGCTGAGGAAATAACTAGAAAACGGGGGAAATAGGAGTCTCATTGACTTTGGCCCAGATTGTATGATTTATACGGGTTATTTGGTATGCATTTGGGCACTGAGGCAAGGTAATGTGTTTGCAGTGAGCTCTGGACCGGTGCGGCTAGGATGAATGAGGCGGACACACCCCTGCATCTGACAGGGTTGGTATGAGCTAATTTATTTGGATTACTGTCAGCCAGTCAGTCATTCCTGTCACGTATGATTGAAAAACTGATAGGACACTCGGTCCATCTATTGATTGTGCCATAGCGAAGCCCCAGGTGCGCTTTGGGGGAAGAAAATATGTCACAGTGTTTATGATACAAGAGCTTCTAAAAATAAGTAAACGGAAGGGCAAGAAATGAATGTTTTATTGAAAAGCCGAAATGTAGACCATTAATTTTGGTTAGCTTTGGTGTTTTAGACCCAATCCTAATCTCGACTGGAGGACCCTGATGTTTTGCAGCGTGGTCCCGGCAGCCAGTCGGGGCTTTGGATTTGCATTCGGTTTTGACCGGGGATGTTTAGATGTTTGCCGCTGTCGTTTTGATGACAATGATTTGGCCTTCCTCTGTGCAGTAACATCCCTCATCTTCCCCCGAATCTCCTTTTAGTGATCAATTTCCCCGCCCTAATCCGCGAGGTGACTCTGTGCCAGATTGGAACGAGGGGAAGGTATTTTCAAGACAATGAGTCAGTGAGTCGAGACAATGTTTTTAGAAAAAAAAACTAAACAATATATATTTATTCACCCAGTTTTGAAGGATTGTTTTGTTTGGCTGCCACAAGACCTGTTTTTATATTTGGCAAAAGATTATCAAGCCACTGCTTTTTTTTTTTATTATGAACATTTTGCGAGTTATACATATGAAGATATAAAGATTTAAGTGTCTGGTTTCCCAAATGTACATGTGGGAGTTGTACGTCACCAGTAAGCGGAGCGCAGGATGACACAGGGAGGGAGGAATCCAGAGACAGGTGAAAATGTGGAACAACCTGCTGCTGACACCTCCACACTCCGCCACCCTTTAAGGACCCCCTCTGTGGATTGTAACGTGACCATGTTACCTGTGGCGCCAGTGCCCGACACTCCCCCCGGCCCTTCCTCCTCCTCCTCCTCCTCGCTCTCGTCTCCTTTGCTCGCCCACCTGGCTGACATTCTCCTCTCTCACTTTTAATTGCACCCCGGGGGCTCTGTCTGGGTTGCTTCGGCTCAACGGGCGCGATAGGGTGCTTTACCGTGTCGCTCATATCCCTCGTTAGGCAAAAATACTGGGAGAAAAGGTGGGAAATAAGAGGAGAGAGCCTACTTGAGGAGGTCACTCCCAAATCTAGATCAGGCTAAAATGCCACCAGACCCGCCGTGTGTTACATCACATGTGCACCGAAGGCCATTACTGAGCTCCATCCAATATTTATTGACCAAAGCGTTTGTCGAACCCCGCATCGCGTGCCTGTCTCTATCTTCACGGCCCGATATTCGATAAAACCGATAGACGCATTTAATGACTAATTGTCCTGTTTCTAAATGTTATACCAGGCTGTACTTTGAGCCCGGAGTCACGGTGCATTCGGAAAATTGGCAGCAGACACATTAATCTTGCTTACCCAGCGCCCAGCACAATGCTCAAGTCTCATTGCTCGATGGCGACTCTGCACAATCTGTGACAGGCAATTTAAAGCAATTTACTCTTTTCATTTTTTCATCAAGCATTTTTTTTAATGCAATTAAGTGGCACATGATATGAAGCGAAGACAGGGCAGGCGAGACAAAGAGGGAATGAGTGTGTGTAAGGAGGGAGAAAATAAAGGCGCCTTGTGCTTGTTGTAAACACCGGCTCTTAACCGAGAGCATATAATTATGGTGTCATGTTCTATTACACACCTTCATTATGACGATGGTGCTCCTCCAGAAACCGAACAGGGGGAGAACCGAGACCCATGGCCTCCTTTTAAAAAAAAAGCACCCATAGTGACAGGCGTCCCATCACAGTGACACCAGTCTCAGCATATCACAATCAAGTTTGATTAGACATTTTCACAGTCTTCCTATTGGATGTGTGTCGAACAGACACTCTTCCACCATAAAGGAACCATCTGACTACAGGCAGATGGTTCCCAACTGGAAATTGTGGCCAGCTGCCATTTTTATGTGAAAACATCCACAACATAGCGAGATATTGTCTCAGGAACCGGGAGGATGCCACAGCAGCGTTGGCCTGTGAGTCTCCCGAGATACAAGCGGGGGCCCATAGCTCATTGGCACGTCCAAAGCGATGAGCCGAAAGCCGTTTTGCCATAGCCACCAGACGACTTGCGGTACGATGTCCTTCTTAACAAGCGGTGACAACTTTTGACGTCGCAAAATAACGCTTTAGCCGACTTACTCCCAGTCGTGGTCCCTTGTCAAGAGAATTATCAGGGCAGAGAGCGGAACAATATGGCTTCCAGGATATGACAAATGTGGTCAAGGGGTGAGTGTTCCTCGGGGACGTCTGAGCCCTCCATACAGTGAAAGCATTAGCTTTCCACAGTGACATTATGAAGAAATCCATTGAAAAGGCTGGCTTCCCAGGGCTGGGGGAGTCGAGGTAGAAAGCTTCATGAGTCCACCCCAGGGACCGACTGGTATTTCCAACCCCGCCGAAGCCTACAGCAAATCAATAGCTCAAAGTCCCACATGCTCCTCACCAGCGTCAATTAAGTAAATTCATAAAGTCGAGTGTTCTGGGAGTAGGGGGGAGGAAAATAAAAAGGGAATCACTAGAAAGACAGAGAGGAGGAGGCCAATCATCCAGTCATCTAGTAAATTTGGATAGGAACCGGAGCGTCTTCCATGACAGTTTGCGGCTTAGAGTGGAGAGTATTTCTCTGTGGGCATTATTAAGAAGCCTGACAGTCCATCTCGCTTTCACCTGCCTCCATCAGCACACGCACTGTTGACCCAGGAGTCTTTTCTCCCCGTCCGCATGCTGAGCCAGGCGGAGGACACATGCAAAGTGACTGGCTTTCAGCGAAAACCCGAGCGATAATGCATATCAGCTCTAGCCTATGCAAGCAAAGTAGGCAGCGGCACGGGGATGGGATTGTGTGTGTGTGTATGTGTGTGGGTGGTGGGGGGAGGGTGGACGAGGTACTGGGTGTGAGTGCTATAAACTGCAACGCATGATAGAAAAGAGAAAGAGGGGACCTAACCCCCTGCTTCACCTGCTCGCAATTTGCCTCATAAGGGGAAAGCACGGCAAGACTTGGCTGCCTCTGAAAGACAGGTAGTAATGGATGGGACAGTCTCCCAGCCTGACTGCTGACGCTGCTCTGACAGGACATTCCTCCCTCTCCTTCACCCCCCCACCAACACACACACACACACACACACACACACATTCCTCTTTCCCCCATTTGCCCTGGAATATTGACACAGTAACTACAGCTAATGTCAAAAACTTTCAGCGAGAGCCAGACGTCCTCTGCATCTCATCCCGAGGCCACAAACAAATGACAGGATTAGAATTTGTTTGAGGAAGGAGATTGTGACGTGAGCCCATCGCGTTCGCAGTCACCTGAGCTGTCAGTTACAAGGGCAAAGCCGTCATCGACTGATGTCAACTCAGAAAGAACGGTGACCGCGTGGACGCTCCCAGACACAAATGGGGGTAAAATGAAGCAGTTCGGCGATCCATCAGCGCACCGGCTGGTTTTGTTCCTTGTTCTAGAAGCTTTCATCTTTCCATACTGTCCAGTTCTGTCCGTCCATTCGGCTTCTTTCTGCTTTGCAGCTGACTCGCTAGTCAGCTAGCAGTGTCCCGCAGCTTTGCTAAGACTCTAATGGTCTTTAAACTGTGGCAGAGAAAACCAGAGAGCAGCATTATTGACAAAAGTGCTTCTTCACGTAGCATCGGAGGCTTTGCTCTATAAGCCGTCTTTCCAAACCTTTGCTGCTGGAATGGACGCAGCTGAAGACATGCAGCTGGAGTAAACTTTTGATTACGTTTTCAAGCCAATCTTGCCTTTGCGGGATGTGCAGCTACTGTATTTTGTCTTCAGCCAGCAAAGACACCCAGTCGACATCAAAAGCACCATAGAAGAAGAAGAACAAAAAAAAAGTTTCCTACAAAGCTGTCGCAGTCGATGCAGTTCGACATCTGTGGGTATGAACCTCAGCGAGTTGTCTTTGAAAATGTTTTTTCTTTGTTTCGTTCGGTGCCATCAGACTTTGAGACGTAGAAGTTAGCAGCGGTCTTAGAGACTAAACTGTGACAGCATCGCCGCCTCTACTTTCCTCCAGCAGCACCTTTCCTCTCGCAGCTCTTCTCTCGCTCCATTTCCCTCACTCCCTCCGTCCGTCTGCCTCCACTCCTGAATGCAGGGCAGTGCACTTAATTCATGTCCAGGGACACGGTTTCCTCATTTTCCAAACATTCCGTGAGCGGACCTGACCATGCCTGCACAGCCCCCCCTTCCCCCGCGACCCCTGTACCCCCTTCTGAGAACGTGCGATACCAAAAAATGTTGCAGACATCCCCCAGTGGAACCAGTGATAACCCCCCCTCAAACAAACCCCAGACGAACACTGGCGGCCTGGATATCGGCCAGCCAGGGAGGAATAAAGAGAACAAAAGCAGAATACATGGCCTTCTTCCTCTGTCTGGGGGGGGGGGGGGGGGGGGGGGGGGGGGGGGGGGGGGGGGGGGGGGG
>JBBMJM010000014.1:2382724-2397970 GCA_037832705.1 Centriscus cristatus | reverse complement strand
CCGCCTCCATTTAGCACACGCGGTCTGGGCCCAGCCATCACGCTCTCTGCTACACTGACACCGAGTCGGAGACCTGGGAAGGCGCATGCACTCTGCTCGCGTGCTGCGTGTGCGACACATTCTGATGAGACTGATTATGAAAAATGTTACGGAGACAAATGAATATTTCGGTGTTCAGCACCGTGAAACCACAAAGAATTCATGTAAGCACTTTTTTTTTTTTTTTTTTTTACATGCTGATTAATACTTCAAGGTCTCTAACAAGAATTTCATTTGTGTTTTATTTATTTTTTCCGAATGAGATCTCCTCCAAAAACTCGTTTCATCGCTGATAGAAAAACCTGCCGACAGGGATTGAACATGTTTTAACCGTGACGGTTCCAGGGCCGTGTGGCAAATTGGTAATAATAGAGTAACCAATAGATATATATGATATGATATATATATGATATAATCTATATGATCTGATTAACACACACATATATACAGGGTGTCCCAAAAAAAAAAAAAAATGTCATCTTCTATATCGGAGTCAGGGGCAATGAGACTCAATAGGATTTGAAAGGAACAAAATTCTGGGGGGATGGTAATTTTAGAATGTTCCAAAGTTTCCCGACACACTCACTGACACTGTAACTTGTCCTGTCACCTGTCGGCGCGTGTTTATGACACATTCTGACGAATCCACGTTGCGTATTCACATTCGGGCGTACGTCACCACGCGCAACGCCGGCGTGTGTCTACTGCTCAGAGCCGCCGCAGTCAGCACCGACTCCGGCCCCTTGCTACGTGCGTCATTAGCGGAGGCAGGAAATCCTTTTCCACCAGTCTCTTACTACTAGATTCTGAATCGGCTAATGATGTCCCAGTCCATCCATAAATTTGTCGTTGTCTGCTGCTTTGAGGAGTTTGACATGGCAGCAGGGTGCGCGGGGATGAAAGCGCTCAGCGGGCGGCCGGCTAAAACGTAACGGCAGGGGAGAGGGAGCATTAGTCAGAAGCAGGGAGCAAACTAGTTCTGCCTAAATGGATTTCCTCATATTCATCCTCTTGTTTGCATCTTCATCCCCTCAATTTCCCTCCTGACGCCTCCCTCTGACTATTGTGAGCTATAGGAAGGAGTCAACAAGTTGGAATTTCAGGGTTTAAGCAAAGAAGCCAAGTGTAAACTGCTGCTTTGCTCCGAGTTGTTGCATCTCCAGAAACCTCCTCGGAGACAGCAGCTCTGATGTTCTAATACACTGCGTTTGTTAATTATGCAGCAGCACAGTACAGTATTCCCTCTCGCAGCCCGGCGGCGTGTTGCTATTCGCAAGAAATAAAGCGTGGCGGCTCCCACGGCGGGGGCACCCGGAGGAAACCCGGGACCCGTGACGACGCATGTGAAAATGTCACGCCACTCGTGTTCCCATCCCTTTCTATCTATCAGTCTATCTCCCCGGCGCCTCGGCAAACATCGCTCTCAGCCTCCTCGACGTGCGGCCGGAAGGAATCCGCTGCAAAGCGTCCAGGGAGACCACCGGTGAATAAGGAGAGAGGGGAACAAGGGAGCACGCAGCGGGGGGGGGGGGCTATATGAGGAGCAATCTGCATGCAGAAGGCTTGTTGGCGTTTATGTGTGTGCGTGTGAGCGATCTTACTGGGGGTCTCCGGCGTAGCTGAGCTGAGCGGGTCGGATCCCGAAGTGAACAATGATGGGGAAGGTGATGACGTCTGGGTTGAACTGCTCCCTGTCCAGTTGGTCGATTCGCACCGAGCTGGGTTTCTGGGGAGAGACGAGGACGGAGGAAGTCAGAGCAAGGCGAGACGGTGTCATCATCATCGTCATCGTCTGCTCGCAGCCTCGGAAAGACACGTCAACAAGGGTGGTCGGTCACAGGAAGGCAATAATACCAGGCGAGCCAGCGAGGAGACTGACAAGCAACAGCCAAAATCACACGTGGCCTGACAGGCGCTTTGTGAGATCAGAGGAAGGGGCTGTAGCACGAGGCGTGATGACTTCCACGGCAGATGGCTCGAGGCTTTGGCTCACCTTGACATTAGCAGCACTCGCTCATCACCTCCTGCATACAAACTTTGATTTTGAAACAAAAGGGAAGGGAGGCAGCCGCCGATGACTTTGCTATCACAGCGGCGTAATCAGGTTTGATTGGCTTGATGGAACTTTGGAGGATTGTTTACATTCTTGGCACACGCACGTTGTTCATGCTAATTTGTAGCGTGCCGCGTTTGATTGGCATCAGATTCGCAGTCGGTGACCTTGACACGCGAAGGGGAGTGTAAAGGCAGCGGTCTATGTTTTCATACATCTGCTCAAACACAAAGGTAATGAGGGCAACTGGGTGCTGCACAAAGGACGGAAAAAAAAAACATTAAAAAAAAAATACAGCCTCTTTTTCTAAATTCTATTACATTTCAACCTTGATTCATAAATTACAATTTTGTATTAGATTAGATTGTTCTTAATTTTAAAAATTAAATTAAAAAAATAAAAAATAAACAAAAAAATCCAGACCATGTAGCTATACGTACAAATATTTCATGACTTGTGTGTGTAATAAATGATTAACTATTAAAGACCAGTGTCACCAAACCACATCTATATGCAGCTGAACAGTTGTGTGAGCGTGGGACAAATCTGTTACCGTAGCGACAGACGACCATCAAACACGTACCTAAGTGGGGGAACGTGACAGAGCAACAATTCAGTCCTTGCCAGGACTCAAGACTCCATAACTCACCCGCGCCAAAGGTTAGACAATCATATTCACTCGTCATATTCCACTAGCGCTGCCATCCCGACACCTGTACCGAGAGACAATCACCGTACATCCTGTAAATTACAGGCCAGACATGGGGGTTCGCAAACTCCACCGCAACATAAAAGCTTTGGGCCGGATCGCGTCGATGACAGCCAACGCCCTTGGGGATAATAAGGTGACAGACAAACAGGACAGGTCTTATTCCTGCAGGTTAGAGGGGAGGGGGGGTGGGGGGGGGGGGGGCACGAACGCCCTTGAAACAACAGGCAAGGCCGCCTGTCCCAACAAGAAGCCGCGGCCTTTACCATGCCCGGGTTGGTGACGATCATGCCCTTGCACTCCTCCGCATATTTCTGCCACTCCAGCTCCTCCCACTGCAGCATGTCTGCAATCTCCTCCTCGGGGACCAGAGGCTTGCTGCTGCGCAGAAGGTACAGCAGCACCTGATGCATGGAAAGCACCTCCTTCCCGCCATCTGAGGGGCACAGATGCATTCTCATTAGGAGGCGCACGGAAGGCCGGACGCACGGGCGATTAACGTGCAACTGAAAAACAGAAATATCCATCGTGTCCAATCGAAGACGCTGATGGAGGGAGGGAGTGAACCGAAATGATCACTGAGACCGCTGGGATTCATTTCTCAAGAGAAAGGCAGCGGAGGTGAAGAGTCACACCATCACATGCAAATCAAAGAGATTATTATTACAAAATCTGCATTTCATTGTTTAATAATGATGTAATTCACTATGAATATGAATAATGTTGCTTGTCAGATCAGGACTAACGTGTTTAGTGGAATAATAATCTGTTTGTCCTGTTTGTTCCCTCGCTAAAATAAAGATATGTTTGGACAAACAAAATCACAGAGATGCAGTTCACCAGCGTTGAGCAGTGAAATAGAACAAATGCAGAGAATTTCACAAAGAAATCTAACAAGCTCGGAACAAAATGCCTAACTCAGAGTCCATACAATGATTTCTTTCACTGCTCAAAAAAAAAAAACCTTGGAGGAAATGTTTGTTTCTTTTCAGGCATCTCGGGCAGCCTCACCTCTGCCGGAGTGAATCGTCCACATGCGATTGTAAACGCATCGTTCAGGGAACCCGCAGGTGAGCGGAGGCGCCGGTGCAAGGTCGGATGCTTCGCAACGCTTGGCGGCAAATAATACGTTCAGCGGATCCACGCACACAGAGGCTGGAGTACTTCCACTCAGGTGTACGCATGCGAGCTACCGGGTCAAACCCAGTCGCTTTAACTGACACTCATGCAACATTAATAAACCTCCCTTTGATGGCGTCCCTGCAAACGGGCACACGGAAAGGTTCTGTGTGCTTAAAACGCAGGAAAACAATCAGAAATGCAGGCCCACACACTTTCAATGTAAATGTACCAAAAGGTACATCGGATCGCACCGCTTTCTGTGGGTGTTTTTGTTTTGTTTTTTTTAAAAACAGGCAGATGAGTGCTCGTAGACGACTGCAATGGGAGCGATAGGAGAGAAACTGTTTCTTTTCCCTGTCAGGCTGTCAGGACAAACGCTGAGGTGATGTGACAGCGCACCAGCACCATCATGTGTAGCAGCTATGAACACCCACAGCGACGAGTCAACAGCTGCTCGTTCCTTCACGACCGGACGAGACACGGCTTCTGCTGAGCAACCGCAAGCAGGCAAAGAGTGAGACGGGGGAAGGATGGCGAACGTCTCACCGGGTAAGAATCGAACAAAACGGGGCATGAAGTGGAACCGCTGGCATCCGGAGGCCTCGCTGTCACTGTCAGGACCTGGAAGGGAAAAAAAACTTTATTACGTCATACAGTGTCGCAAAATTGTTGAATTGAGGAAATTCTCCATAGAGTGTGTTTTTATTTATTCTTCTGCTTCATCCGTAAAAAAGCAGGGATGAAGATCAGGCTTCCAGACGATGGCCAACCACAGGACATAAAACGCTGGTTCAGACGGAGGATGAAGAAACTGAGGTGAGACATGTGGTGTCGTGACAGATAAAAGGTGGGACATACATAATGGGACCTCTCTAACTAAAAAAAAAAACATAACAAAATAATGATATCACTTCATAACTTTGTCTCAAATGAAGTTCAGAGTTCATTCTCGGCGACATTGCGTGGAGGCTAAAGTCATAATAATATAATTACGGCCCTGCCTCGGAGGAGAAAGCTCAGATAGAACATAAAATATGTGACCCTGTTGCAAACTGGGCCATAAACAAAAGCTTCATAAAAATGTCCGATGTATTTATTACGCTGCAGGCGTGACTACGTCGTAAAGCTACAGCAAAGAAGTTGAGGGTGTAATCAGCGCTATATGAAAGAAATGACAAAATATGCAATAAAGAGCATTCGCAAGATGAGTCAGTGTGTATTGCTCTGTGGCGCTATCGGACAACTTCCCCGGTACAACTGCAAACTTCCCAAAGTGTGTTGGAACAAAGGCAGGTGGCAGATATCCGGGGTTCATAAATCCCTGTGAAAGGCGAACAGGACGGGGTCTGACAGCCGAGACCCGACCTGCTGACCCACCTGTCAGGTTCCAGTCATACAGCTCGAGGATGTCCTGGAACAGGTAGGCGGCAAACAGCTCCAGACCCCGGACGCAGTAGTTCTGAGTGTGGAGGAGATAAATAAAAAAGTAGAAAAGCTCTCAGAGCGCAGACCTCCGCCCAGCAGCTCGTAACTACTCCGATTCTGATTCCCACCCAACAGTAGATTGACATTTATTTCAGACAAGGTCTGAAATAAATGGTGATTGATCCAGATCTGTAACCTGGGTCCGATTGTCACGAACTTTAACAGGTTCGTAGAATTGGCCGTTATACATCATCCTAACTAATCCAGTGTGTGATTATTTTATTTATTTTTTGTTTTGTTTTTGTTTTTTTACACATTAACTTTCCAGATTCATTTTGATTCGATCCGGATGAACGTGTCTGACATGACAGAGAACCCCATGAGAACTCCACCCCCAAGGCCTGTGTGGTATTCCAGAACAATCGTCAAAGAATTGAATGAGATATGACTTCTTTTTTTTCTTTTTTTTTTTAAATCTTGTCAACGATGAGAGATTGCATAAAAAATTCAAGATACATTCATAACATTTTGCTAACAGACAAACGACGAGGTAAAAATAAGGAGCACATTTATGTAGATAAGTAAATCCAGTCTCCCCCTGACGTTATCGGCTGGGTTCTCTTATCGATGTAATCAGCCTGTGCAGGTTAAAAAGAATCTCTTTCCCTCTTCTAAAAGGATTAGCACCTTCGCTCACCCAGACACCGAGGTGCGGGTCTTACACGCGGCTCAGCTGCACTCAGTCTCAGCCGGCTGCGATAAAAACAAAAGGGTGAGAAAGAGCTGGGAGATAAAGCGGGGCTTCCACTGACCTCCGGTGTCATCTCCTCTATGAAGTGGATGGTGTAATCTATGTTGAAGCGGATCACGCGGCACAATGGAATCTGCGGTGATGAAAGGGAGCAGAGGGTGAGACGAAGAAAGGACAGGAACGACTCATTACCAGGCTGCGGCTTTTGGAGGGAACAAAATCGACCCCTCCCCCGCCTAAAGGACGCCGCGCACGATTTGACACAGGTGGAGCGACTGGACTTTAATGGAAGATGCAGAAACGCTTAATTTACAAACCCACACACACCTGATTCTTGACATTTAAGCAACTGGAATATCACTAAAGAGATAAGCCCGCTCCGCTGTGTTTAATCTCCCCAGTTACACGGTCTTTGTTGTTAGAGCAGGGGGGAGGCGGTGGGCGCGATTTTGAGAGATTAACCTGGGACACATTTATTTTTGCCCATCCCTGCGGCTAACTAGCAGGGGGCTAATATCCAAGGTTGCTTAATCCCCGGCACTGCCACGAAGCGTTTACCCTGGCTTTTAGAAAGGGCTGCTTAAATCATCCAGTTCAAATCACGGCTAATCCTCTGGACTCTTTTCAAGCGGACGAATATCGACGGAGTCGGTTTATTGTTCAAATATGCAGTGATACGCGCCGGCGTGGATCCTGACGGACGCAAGCACACGCAACGGTTTGAACAAACGCTTTTAAGAAAGCGCGTCTGGCGGTGGGTGCCCTATCGATTCCGCCGTCTCTTTACTCTTCCTCCTCGGGATAAAAGTCAGAGCAGAGTTCAAATGGCGACAAAAAAAAAAAAAGGAGGAGACCTCTCTAATGTTTGGCGGCCATTGATGGGCCTTGAAAAGGGAAAGACTGCGATAAGGTCAGCGCAATGAGAGCACGGCAGGCAACAAAGAAGCCAAGAGACACTCAGAAGTTATTTTTGAAATGTGTTTCTTAGAGGTCCAGTGAGTAGAGTCTTGGACGGATTATCGACTGTGATTGATTAGTGACTGAGAACAACACGCTGTGAGTGTGAATGGGAAAAATGCTAATGCTAACTGCTAATGTCCGTTGATATCATGGTGAGGGTGAATGCTCGTTTCTGATTGGCTGGCAGATGGGCATTAAAAGCAACAGCAACAACAACAGCTGTACAAGGAAAACAAGTGAAATCGATGATTTTAACACGAGTCACCGCCGGACAACACGTGCAAACATAACTTAATGATCCCGTTCCTGTTTCTGGGGTTAATGACCATGATGGAAGCGAGATCATCAACACCTTGGTGCGCAGAAATGGTTATAATAATGTACCGGAAGTTAAATATTATGTATCCTGTGGTAAAATATAACGCTGAACAAGCACGACAACTATTCATTTACTTTTACAACCAGAAAATCATCGTTTGAGTCTGATTTCATCACTCTGGTCCCGTTTCATACCGGCAGTCTAAGGAACGCTGACGAGCAGAGAAGCTTTCACCTTTGTTGTGGTAGAAATTGAAGGAGAAGCTTCAGTGTGATAGAGAGCGGACAAATGAGAACAGTGGCGTGACGGGCGGTGAATCAAAGCTGCCTTACGTTGGTCAGTGGGGTGTGGGAGAACAGGGAGAAGCCTTCGAAGAGGTACTCGTGGTCATCGTACTCGATCACGGTCGGCCTGTCCGTCTGGAACACAACAGACAAACAAACGTCTGCACCGGACGGAAGAGTTGACTTTCGTGACGACGTTTTGTAATTTGGCATTTTTCCATACCAGGAAGTTGGTGGGCGGAGACACAGTGATCCTGTAGTGGAACAGCTTTCCTGCATTATTATTCATCGGGCGACACTGTTTCACAGGCTGCAAAACACACACACACACACACAGTTGTCAACACATTCGCGCGTTGTTGTTACACTGTTCTCGTTGGATTTGTGTGCTCATTAAAAAAAAATAAAAAAAAAATCAACGATCTTGTCTCAGCGTTCTGGAGAAATTATTTTCCCGAATGTGACTGCAAACACCTTCGACTTTTAAGTCATTTCACGTGCTTTGCGTGTTTTAAAACACACAACGTACATTTCCAACCTGTGAATTCTATTTGTCTCTTGTCAGCTACAAAAGAGAAAAAGCTCCTGCGAGCAGCTCTATGAATACATAATACAATGAAGGAATAGTATCACTTGGGGTTGAAATACGACGATAATAAAGCTGCGGTGTTTGTCGGCGTTGGTGCTACGGAGGAACTGGGAGATTTCGCTCCCGCCGCAGGAGGGCGAGATAATGACTCATTAAAACCGAGACATTTGTCAAAATAATCAACGCGCCACAGATAAATATCTTTTCTTTATATGTGTATATTTCACATCAGGAGGAATTTGCTTTTTTTCTTTGATACCGTGGAGAAATAGTCCAGAATACATTGAGTAACATTTGAATAATGTTCTTGAAAAACTTCAAGGTTGTAAAAGAGATTTATTCACGGCGTGTCCCACCTCCTCCCCCGGGTAGATGCTGTGGCGGATCCCAGTGCGTCTGGCCTTGGCACTGCACTTACACAGGGGCCCATCATTCATCTGGACAGAGGGAAAATACGTAAATCAGACACAACCGCCTCACTCGCCACGTACAGCAGCGAGCTGCCGACCTTTTTCCAGCTCTCAGCACGCACTCTGATTGTCTCGTTTGCACGGTTTCATTTCGCTCCGTGCACCCGCGGGCTGGATGTACTTTGTCCGTACTGATGCTCTTTGGACATTTGTGCCCTTTCGGGTCGATTCTAGAGAGTCCTACTTGTTCGGTTGCTCTGCACTTCAGCTCAGGAAGGAGTATTTACACACAAACGCCGTCCCGTAGACTCGACAGGACGCGGGATTTAATGTCCCACACACTCCCCCTGCCTGGTTGTCCATCATTCCAGTTCCTGCTGTAAACTACAGTGATGTTGTGGTTTCCAATTTGAGACTATCACATCTAAAGTATAAGAAATGACACCAGGGGGATGTATTATTCCAGGGAGCTATGGGGGTGTTCAGGGGTCAAAGGGTCCTAAGCCAAACTAGTGTGAATGGGTTTTAGTGTTGTAAAGGTAGAAAAGCTACCAAAATGCATCCATTTACTTTGTTTTTGCTACACTGGACCAACCTGGCCTGGGTCATTGTACCACAGCTCCTCGTGCAGCCGGTCCGGATGAGCCTTCTTCCTCTTGATCTCCGCTATGACATCAAAGACCTCGGAGTCGGAGCTGCTGGAGCAGGTGCTTCCTTCGCCGTCTGACTCACAGTCTGACTCACTGCTGCTGTCATCTGGGGGGAGAAAAAAAAACAACAAGTCTTTAATCATTTAAACGTTACAGGGATGACAACAGCAACTCGATTGGCTGAGCCGGAGCTGGGCTGCCTGGATAAGCTCCCTGCTCAGCTGTGCCCTCGCGCAGCACCAGCAAAGCGATCCGTCAAAACGCCGTCAAACTGCGTGGACTTTAATGTCGACTCGGAGGATTAATTATTCACAACGCGGGCGATGCAGCAAAGTTTGAGATTTTTCTGCAAATTTGAAAGTTGAATTTTACAATGTTACTGCATACACTCATTGTTCAAGGAAGACACATACTTCAGATTTGATTAGTTTCATTAGTACACACACACACACACATTTATTTATTGTCCTAATATTACCCCATTACATCTGAAACTTACGGGGCCAGCTGGAGGTATAAATAAGACGTCTGGAGCCACATACTGAGGAAGACATTTCTTTCAGAGTGCTGTTACCCTCATTGAGAGTGTGACAGAAGCAATCGAACCAGATAACATCTGAGCATCTGCTCGCTTTCAGCCTGACGCTCTGCTGAGAGGACGGAAAGTTCTAATGCATACAAATAACAAAGACTTGCTGACGTGTGAGTACTGCTGGTTTTTAAGCTGAGTCTTTTCCCCCCAAAACAAGAAAGAACGAGCCCTCGATGGTTTCGTTCAGCCTGCAAACCTAGAAACATTGGGGGGGGGCAGGGGAGGACTATCACTTTGACAATCAATTGACTGAATTCACATTTGTGTTCAAACTGGAGTGTGTGTCTGTAGTTAACCCTATCCAAGGAGATGTCTTAAAGGGTGAAATAAATAAGATACTATTAAAAAAAAATCAACAATCATTTAAAGTAGCGCCCAGAAACTGTCAACACACAAATATAAACAGACCACTTCTGGATGTGATTCTCCTTCCATACCACTAGGGGGCGTTCCCAACTCACGGCTGCCTTCAAAGGACCCTGTGGTGTTTTGTGAAGGGAACACCGACGCTTTAACAAGAACTCCTCTCGTTTACACATGTACGCACCTGGATTCTCATCCAGTTTGGTCTTCGGCGGCTCCCATTTAGGTCGAGCAGCCTTGGCTCGCTCCTGTCTCTTGCCCAGCTCCTCCTCAAAGCGTTCGTACAGATCCCGGAGTTTACTGGTCCCCACGACTGTAGAGTCTCCCTGGAGGGGAGGTGGGGGGTTTAATAAATAAATAACCAAGGTAAAATGTTAAAAAGAAGACACCGATGTTGCAGTGTGTCAAAAGTGGAAACGTACCACTTGGTCCATGGGATCGTTGGAGTAATAGTTCTCAGCGTGGGTGCAGCGGATCCAGGCCGGTTTCAGGAGATCGTCTTCATCCCTCTCATCGTCCCCCTTCTCCGTATCCTTCTCCCGCTCGCGGTCCTGTTCCCTCTCTCGATCTCGCTCTCTGTCACTGAGGGCCTCCTCGCAATCTCTGCTCCTGGCGGACGAGGGGCAGCGGTCTCTGCTCGCGCTCGACGAGCCCTCTGACCTCCGCTCCCGCTCGTCCTCCCACCGACTGCGTTTCCTGTCTCTGCTGGTCGAGCGGCTGCAAAGCACAGACTGTTTTCATATCCAGCTCGGTGTTTCAGCGTTTAGTGATACGGTGACAAAATAAACTAATAGATCAGCTTCTGTACAACAACAAAAAGCAGAAATATGCACCTATGAGGCCGTTTCCTGTGTCTATCGGGCGACTGGGATCTCCTGCTGTCTCTGTGACGATACCTCTCTCTGTGAGCAAACAAACACACGGTGTTTAGACGGTGTTTGGGTTTTTTTCTTTCACAAGCTTATCTGAATTTGGAGCGGCTGTCGTGCACGTACCTGCTTCGATCCCGGCTCCTGTGTCTGGGAGGAGTCCGCCCTCGATCATACTCCGACCTGTACCACCCACCTTCGGACCTGCCATGCCTGTCTGGGCTGCGTCCACGGTCCTTCCTCTCTCCAGGAAATTCCATTTTATGCCGATCGCTGTGGCCACCGTAGCCATGGCTCTTCTGCCTGTGGTCATCGTGGCGATAGCCTCTTTCTGGGGACCTCCTGCTGTCTGCTGCGGGTTTCTCGTACTTGTACTGCCCCCTGTGCCTGAAGCTGTGGTCAGGTTTGAATGAGCTGGGGGTCTGGGTGTAGCCAGGGTTGAAGGTGGGAGGAGGAAAAGGAGGCTGGGGAGGATGTGGGTAGTATGGAGGGTGGTAGTTCATCGATTGAGAAACCATGGGAGGAGGCATGGGCGGGTGCGACAATGGCGGTGGAGGGACGGGGGGCATCATGTAAGGGTGGTAGGCGCTCTGTGCAGACACCTGGGTGCCTGCCACAGGACCACCAGTGGAGCTGGGCAATGGTGGAGGCGGGAAGTTGGGTGGCGGGTCAGGAAAGCCGTGCCTGACTGGGGGTTTGGGGAAAGGCGGACGCACTGCGCAAGGGCTCAGAGAATTAACAGTCTGCGAGGGTGTTTGAGGTGGGTAGTGCATGAAGTCAGAGTGTGGAGGCATGTAGCAGTTGTTGCCATGGTAGCCTGAAGACGAGGGAGGCAGAGGATCATAGTGGTACGGGGGTACAGGAGGCTGCGGAGGGGGTGGTCTCAGATTGACTGGTCGGTAGTTTGGCGTGGAGCCATGCTGGCCAGGGGGCATTCCAGCCCTGGGACTTCCCCGTTCCTGATGGAAAGACATGACTGTGGACAGAAGAATGAGCTCAGAACCACCAGAAACTCACAGAAACGACATGTAGTTCTGACATGTGCTTTGATTATATGTATAGATAGCAAACATAGCTTGGAGAACAAGTTTACGAGTCCCCGTGTGTCCAAGGTTTTCAGAATCTGGACTCAATTGTGTTTTTTGAATTCGATATGTCAAAGTGCTGCCCTTGGTTTCATTCCAACATTCAAGGTTTTTCCACCATACATCCTGAACTGTGTGTGCAGAATTCAGCAGCTGAAAACCCGTTACATGATTTGAGCTTCAATAGCTTATCTTCAACACACGCCAGCTAAAGGAAACGTACTCGTTTCGTTGACGAGAACAAACAAACGTCACATGCATGTTTTCTCTGCGCGAAAGGTGACAATAAGCAGAAAAACAACAATAAATAGCAGAGCAAACTTGTCTAGTAGCACGCAACAATGCGACATGCTAACGAGCTAGCTACCGCATCATGTAGCGTGGAGGACAATTACCTTACAAATATGGAGGATTGGCACCAGAAACGTGTCGGTCACTCGTAGTTATTGATAAAAAACGTTTTGACTTGTTTCCCCCCAAGGGTTAAACTGATTATTATTGACGTTATATGCACGAAAAGGTGCGCTACATCGAGATAGCGTTTATGTTCCGGTTAACTTCGTTTCTGGTCGGACGCGTTACGCGGAGGCACACAGATGGCCCAATCACAGGAGGCAATTTTTTTTAATCAACTTTATTGAGCGCGATTAACAAAACAGCCCAATAAAACACAGTGAACATACAGACAAGTACAATAACACGCGGTAAAAGTTAAAAAAATATTCCGGGTTTGGCTAGTGAATGAAAATACGTCATGATTATGGGAGTGTCTTAAAAACAATAATGAAGTGGATCGAGAAAGAAATAAGATTATGAAATAAAACTAATCAATCCAGCAAATTAGTATTTTGTCAAAGATGAAAGATGATGAACATGCAGTCGTGAGTAGATAATCTGTGAGCTTTGTATCTTCTCCGGTGGATTTATCATCAGTCTTAGATGGACTGCATCATCTTTACACTGTACCATTTTTATTTCTGCCTCCAGATCTGCAGGACCTCAGACTGTATATGCAACAGGCACAGCTACTGCTGTATTACGACCATTAGGAAGTTTATCATCACGATGCACTTTTTCTGCTCTCGTACGACTGAATTATTGAAAATACTTGAAAAACCACAGGGAGCAGCCATGGCTCATATTGTGTCATTTGACAGATTTGTTCTTTGTGTTGTGTCCATCCACTGCGATCAGATGTTGTTTGATCAAATAAACAAATATATTTATGTCAGCTTCAGCACCACTGAAGTTGAAGGGCCCTTGGTGTTTGGAATGCTGGGTCATTTGCTGTGTGGAATTTCTGTAACTGTCCTCTGTGGCCACTAGAGAGCAGCAGAGGAACATTGTGAGAGTGCACGGCAGCTCATCCACACCATGTACCCATGGAAACACATCACACATGATTTGCAGAACAAAATAAGTCTTTGGGTCAAAGTGTCACTGCATCCTTAAAGGACCAGGGGAAGATTGCAGCCTCTTTCCCATTCCTTCTCTATGTGAATGGGTCTCAGACTGTGTACTAATGATTCTAGGCTCTGTGGTTCCATAGTGTGGTTGTGTTCCTGTACCCTCAGCTGGGACACAGTGAATAGAATATATCTGAGAATCAGTGCAGAACACAAAGGTTATAAAAGTGCATAACCCCACAGTTTGCACAGAGGAGTTACTGACGTTGTATTGCCAATGCTAACGATCACACCTGGAGGCACATGTGTGTTTCAACACATGAGTTGCTCGTTAGATTACAGGTCCTGACCTTGTGCACATCCACTGGGATGAAGTGGAGTACCTACAGGGCTGGAAGAAACCAGAACTATGGAGAGGATTATTTTCTTATGAACCCGGTTGTTTGAACAAGCCAGTTTTGCTATTGCTACCGCAGCCAGGTTCTAAAGTCTGCTGGCCTTCCCAGTACGGTGTTGTCATGGCAACATATTAAAATCCGTAGCCTCGGTGTGATGGGCTGCATTATTAAACAGATTAAGTTTGTTTGTGTGTAAGTACTGAAGTATTATATAATTCAACTAGACTTTGCATTGAGACTGCTGTTTTATTTTTACTTTTCATGTCTTTTTTTACTACTGTCAAACTTTAAATGTTTTGCTTTTAAATAAGTGAAATGATCAGTGATAGCCGCCTCCCGAGGGGGAAAAAAAGATACCACCATGATTCCATCCATAAGCCACATGAAGTCAAAATGTATGACATTAACTCCTAAAAGCAAAAACCTGCTCCCATCAAACGGGGGTGTAACTGGGTCCAATTTGTGTCGGTTCGCAGTCCCTCATGTAAAAACTGGCCATCATCCATCCATCTATTATGCTTATAAGTAAGCACGACCAAGGCCTGGTGTGTCTGTAAATGTGTCAGTGCCACGGAATGGGTGGGAGGGACGGGAGGGACATGTCTGGGGGCTGCTCTGGGTTTATAATAATAAGCCCAGAAATAAAAAAAAAAGATAATAATCCAGGTTTTTTGTTTTTTTTAATAATCCATGGTTTTGTTTTCATCCTGGACTTTGACCGACATGTTTATCATTCACATCAAGTTTGCCTTCAGGAGCATTTCTGTTCTCTGCTGCTGGAGCCCCGCCCCCTCCTGCCTGAAAACAGAAATGTCATTTTCCTCTTCCTCAGTGTAATTGCGACACCCCTCATCGTCTTCAGCTGCAAGGTGATGGAGCCGTAAATGGTTGTTTTCGGAAAAGGAATCAACCTTCAAAGTTCAGTGTGAGGTATTTTAAGAGGAATTCTTTCCAGCAGAATAAGTGAAATTAAAAGCGAAGTGATCAGGTATCCTAATCTTGAACAATGAGATTTCATCAAAAGGTGAAGGTTTTATTTGCTGAAGGATTCGTGGTGAGTCATGCTGCTGTGCTAGAGCGCAAAGGTTCGCTGCTGCAGCTGACACAAAGGATTTTCACAAAGGATTGTGTGAGAAGGTGAACCCCCTTCTCACCGTCACCCCCGCTCCTGAACTGAACACAGGAGGGACGTCGGCTACTCGCGCCCCGAGGCGCGCACACT
>JBBMJM010000014.1:2194208-2208323 GCA_037832705.1 Centriscus cristatus | reverse complement strand
CCCCCCCCCCCCCCCCCCCGCCGTTCTCTGACTCGGGATTGGGCACAAACCCTCCGAACAATCTCCGAATCAGTCATGTGGCGTCACCACCAGACACAACCGTGGAGACGAGTTCCTCTTTGTTCCTCCTCCTCTGGACTCAAGGTTCTTCAATTAGGATTCCCCAGGAAAAGGTGGCAAATGTTCCAGGCATTTGACAGCAGGTCTCCACTGCATCTCCACAACATGCTTTTCTTTCCGTTTTCCAAAAGAGGGAAAATAATGTCACCTTGTGTTCCAACACAATGGGGGAGAAAACAAAGAGGCAGCAAAAGAGGAGGCAGCGCAAACGAGACGTGGATGAGAGCAGGAAGGGAGAGCGGAATGCAGAGAAAGGAAACGCATCGGCTTTGTCGTGACCGTCTCCGCTCCCGCGGTGGGAAGACGTGCGCTCACATGCTCCAACAGTCACGCTGAAAGACGGCCTGTTGCATTCACTCGCCCTGGTGGTTGCCTGGCTGGCAAAGAGCTTGTTATCCCCCATCCCCTCGTCAGGCTGCTTCCCTGAGCTCCACATCCCGTCTCTCCCACGGCGCCGGCCTTCTCGTTGCATCCAGGAGGAAACAAGCGTCAGAGCATCCACCAGAGAAAGAATGTCAAAGCCGCTGCTGACGGCTGAGCCCCCCCCCCCGAGTCCTGAACTCCAGGAAATACCACATCTGATGAACCCCATCAGCCAACAAGAGCCAAATGGGAGTTCACAGACCCACATGAGGATGTGCGTACGCAGGGCGAGAAATACCAGCCAGGCCCCCACCCCCCACTCCCACCCCCCACTCCCACCTCCCCACCCCACCCCGCCTCAGTACCTGTTCCACCAAGATCATCTGCAAACCACACGTTGTTTTACAACAAGGTCCAAACTAAGAGAGGTGATGCTGAAGTTTGATTGACAGGATGATTGCTGGAACTACTGACCTCAGTCAGACAGTCGAGGAACCGAGACCCCGGGGACACTGAGCAGTGACACATCAATGAAACCCCCCAGAGGAAACACTCCGGGGGTTCTACAGGACGGACAGTGGAACAAAGAGTCGGGGGAACGTGACGATACGTGACTGATCTGACCTGACCAATAATCAGAAGATTATTTCTGGAGTTCCTCACTCATCTCAAACGCTTTCAGGAGAATATTTGAATCTCCTGGTGACTCGACATCAGCTTTGTCTGGTCATTGCGTTGACACGACAGACGACCGAAGCCGGAGATGTCGCCGCCTCAGGAGCCGTAGGCCGTCGGAGGTCCGGAGGTCTGAAGGACGAGGTGGGTGAAGGCGTGCAGGATCAAACCAGGAACCGGCCGATTACTCGACGACCTGCTCTACCTCCTGAGCTGCGCCGCCCCGGGCGTATTTCAATGTTTCTCATTAACTCCAGGAGTTTCTCTTCTTCCCATTAAATTTTCATTCCACCTTCATGTGAGTGGGATCGTAGGAACCAAACTCACCTGCTGAATCAGTGGGAAGAGGGCAAACAGAACAAAATACCTTTTTTTCCCCTCTTCTTTCTAGAGACAAAGTGAATATAAAAAACAGACTCATGAGTTCAGGTGTTTCTGAAAAGAGTTCAGTACCTCGCATCATCAGACAAGTCACCTTTTAGGAACAGGAACAGTCCAACCAACTCACACCGAGAATGGATCAGCTGACCTGTGCGGGCTGATAAACATCGTCTGATTTCAGCCCAAAAATCCAAAGAGACACAACAGGCCCGTCAGGCTTCACGTTCCCATACTGAGGAAAAGTAATTGGAGCTGGAGCCGCCGAGATCAGAGATCAGAGATCAGAGCGGAATCCAAAACACCAGCGCGAACCTACAGAGTGAAAGCCTTTGGCAGAGATGAACGTTGGGTTGGTGTTTTCATGGCGTCACAAACACGTCGATCCTCTCACCCACGGTGAGAGACGAGACGTTTTCTTCTCCGATTTCACGTTCTCGCTCAGCGTGCCGACAGACTCAGACTGCTGCTCACAAAGGAGCGGGAGGGAACAGACCGAACACTAAAACATCCTCCTGATCCTGATACCTGCGGTTTGTTTGCACAGACGAAACACGTCACTGGCAAATTACCATTTGAAATCCAGGATAATGCACAAATAAGACCGAGACACAGACGCTTGATTCAGTCGCCGCCATTAAAAGACTTTGCAAACATGTAGTTTTCATCAGGAGCGATCTGAGATTCGTAGAGACAGAGTGACACCGAGTCGGAACATGGTGAACGGTGAATCAGAAGCATTGTCTCAGTGATGAAGATGAATCATCTCATCATCCGTTGGACCAGAGAAAACGTGTAATAAATGAAACCCCAGCCGGTTCCGAAATGCAGCAGCAGCTCTGTCCAGAGTGTCGAGTTGATTGGGTGGACGCTGTGAGCGACCACAGCACTGCGAGCTGCTTGGAGAAAGGCCCCCAAGGGTTTTCCCCGGTTCAGGAGAGTCCCGCAGCCGGGCTTCGGCTGTCAGGGCCCCCTCAGGTCCTGGCAGCTGCCAGCAGGAGGAGAAGTCTCGGAGTGGAGCCGCGGTGACAGGAGCTGATGTGGTGGTCCATGTCCGTCACAGCTTTCATTTCCCAGTCTGCGCCATCGATTCCCCGGCCGGGCGACAACGGTGACACTCTCTTTTAATCTGTTGCAAAGAGCGCGACCTGTGTGCCGCGTCTCCTGAGGACGAGAGCAAACTACGGCAGGAGAACAAATGGAAACCATCACTTTCTCCCCAGCTGGTTCAAGGAAAAACCCACCGCAGTGACACGTCGGAGAAGAAAAACAACCTCCACATCGCAAAGAGTGAATCGCAAGAGGGGAAACACAAAGGCAGAGTCACGCAAGGAGCAAATTGCTACAGGGAGCTGGTTGCGGGCGAGAGGGGGTCGGGTTATGGGACAGTATGAGCTACAACGGAGGGGAATTCTTGGCACGGGTAAAAAGTCCAACAGACGACGAACGAGAAATTAAAATGTGTCTGGAACGGAGCAAGCGCGATGGATGGGGGCGTCAGTGGATGTTTGTCCCCGCTCGCCGCTCTCCCTAGAGACGAGAACATACCAGACGGTCCAGAGCGGAGTCGGGACAAAGAAGACCCACGTCCGCATGAGACACACCGAGATGTAGACGGTGGTGGACATCTCAAACTCATCTCCACGGAATGTTCCGGAGCACTTGTTTCACCGGCGGCCCTGTGGACTCCTGGGACAGGGGCGGGGGTCATTAATGGGGAGATGGTGAGGACATCCTTTCCTCCTCTGAGATGTTTATGTGGCGGTGTGGTCCTACTGTACGTGAACGTGTCGGCGTCACAGTTTGAGGCGCTGCGCCGAGCGCTCCTCTCCACAGCGGCGTCTTGTCAAAGCTGTTTGACATATTGTTTCTATAGGGGAGGGGGGCACCGGTGTCGACACAAGACAGCATTTGGTGAACGATAGTGCAGGTCCCTCTGTGAAAGTGAAAATTAATGTGAGCGATCAATTTCAGTCTCTAAAAAATGTGACATATTTCAGCCTGACACGTTTTAATTAGGCCATCAATAGTACGGCGACAGAGGCTAATGGTGCAGAAGACACAACCAGGATAAGTTGCCTTCTCTTCAACTGTTGCGGATACATTTAAATGGCATTTAAAATGCTGCGTTGGCAATAAACGATAACTTTGAAACAGCATTTTGTGAAAATAGACAGCAAATATTTCCTTCTCCTGTTGGTTGAGGCGTTGAAACACTCGCAGCAGTTCACCGATCACTATCAATACGGTTATGTAACAATGTGTACAGGGTTTGGATTTTATTTTAGAAGCGTTTGTGGGAGAAAACTGGGTCGTCTGTGTGGATCTCAGAAACCGTTGTATGATTTAATGAAGTTTTTAACATGAAAAGCAAAGCAATGCTCCAGATTTCCAAAAGGACGAACCTTCTTCATTAGTGACACACTCTTTAAAATGTTCCTGCTATTGCCCATCGCAGCCCCGTACAACCCCCATCCTTTCTGCCCAGAGAATAAATAAGATAACGGAGAGTAATGAACGCATCCATCATTCAAAGTGGAAAAGGGTAATTCAGCTTGGCCCTCCTGACAGCTTTACAACTTTGCACGCTATTCTATTTTAATTGGCAATCATGAATTAACTGAACGAGAGCCCCGTTCACTGCCGGTGCCTTTCGCATTGCAGCTTTTAATTGGGTTGACTTGATGAGTTCCTGAGATAAAACCAGACAATATATTCTCATGATGGGCAACTCGTTTGTTGCCATATAATTAGGCTGCAGACAAATCAAGCAGACGACTGTTTCCTCCTCAGCCGAGCCGCGTCCTTTCATCAGACACGTCACCCGCCGCTGACGGAGCGCCGCCTGCGGTGAAGGGTTTTATGTGACGGCCAGGATATTTAGTGCCGAATTCCAACGGGCTTGAACTTTCAGCGCTCTGTCAGGTCTTCATTTGTCTCCGGCAATTATTGATCCACAGGAACGGGGTCAGCAGCCGCAACTGTCACGTCTGTTCCCGAAGGTGGGAACCAGAAGCTGTGGGTGGGTGAATAATGTGTTCAGCCAGGTGAAGTGTAATCACCACCCACCACACACGTGAGTGTAACCACAGAAACGTCCGCCTCTCCACGCCGATGGTCAACAGACACCTACGGACGACGGTGGAAAAAGTCCTGTGATCCTCCGCGTCGGTGCTGAAAAAAACCCTTCAATATTCTAATGTGAGCAGCGTGTGAGGCTTCTTTGGCCCCCGATGATGATTAAAGATGGCCCTCAAGGCGCCTCAGACTCACCCTACACTTTTACATATAAGGTCAAATGTTCAAAGCGTTCCTCCATCCTGCCTCCACTTTAAAAATAGGAGAAAAAGGGGAATTAAACATTAATGGGCTGATGAATAAATATTTTGTGTCTCCAGCACTCAGCACTTTTCTACTATTCCTGCAGCTCGCTTAATTAACTCTTCCTCAAGCCTTTTGCAAATTAACACATCTCGCTCAGTGTCCTCCGACATTGTTTTTCTTTTTTTCCCCTTCTTCTAATTTGCTGGTCAAAATTAGCATGGCAGTGTTTTATATATATATTTATACACGCCACGTGGAGGGACACATAATTATTCGACCTCAGAGTCAGTGTTTTTACTTACGCTGCACATTTCCCTCCTCAGATGTACGTCAGATCGTTCGCTCGAGGTGAAAAACACGCTCGGGATGTTTTGGTAATCGCCCAATATTTTGGGGTTTTCTCCAGAACGTTCAGCGGCTGCCGCTCGTACCTCGGGCCATGTGTTGTTTGGGTGCAGGCGTGTTTGCGCGATGACAACAACACTTTGTGTTTTCTCTCACCCTCTATTGTCGACTTTCCAGAGGTGAGACCCGGTCTGCCAATGCTTTCGTGTTTGGTCGCGTTGTCAAGACAGCGGTTTGTTTTCGAGCACAAAAGAACCTGAGTGCACTGGATGGCGTCGCCCTCTTTCAGGAGCTGGCGCAGACATTTGTGTAGAGTCATTTTGCGGGATTTCATCCTCAAGGAGTCTCTCTGTCACTCAGAGCGTCTCTTCCCGGGCTGATAGTGTGTGTTTTTTGTCTGGCCCGCTCTGGCCTCTTAGATTCCGCTCCGTCACATCTGCCGGCAGGTGATAAATGTGACATTTCTCCATCAGAGGATCATTAAATGTCAGGGCCTGCTGCGACAGCGGAACGTCATGGCAGAACGTCAATGGTGTGTTGGAGGAGCTGTGCGAGCGGACGAATCGCCGGGTGGACGAACCTGCTGTGGAGGATCAATGGCTCATCTAACACCTGCATGCCCGCCGGTGAACCGGGCACAGCCGCCGAGCACAAACACACACACACACACACAACCTCCCTGCCGGCGCAACGACGGAGTCCAGCTGCTCCGAGATCAGTATGCGCAGCCAGACGCAAACACTCGCCGTCGTGTTGCTGCTTCAGAGGGAAGGACTTTGACCTCGCTGGTGGAGGAGACGTTTGAACACACCAACCTACGTGACCCATGTACTTGACTCCGACCCTTTTGTGAGCGACCTTGAGCGATCTTCTGTGCTTCCTTCCAGGATGTTTTTCTCCCTTTGACTTCCGCCTCGGCTGATCTTTTGGGGTCTTCGTGGTTTTCCTCTCCCTTGGGGGTTCCAGGTTAACGCTGGTGTTTGCGGTTGGTTTCCTCAAAGTGTGCCTGGTCCTGTTGGCTTTGTGTTTCGATATGTTGTGATGAACCAGAGCCAGTATGTTCTCAGGGTGTGTCTGTTTACAAAGATTCGTAGTTTAGCGGTTGTTGCTTCGGCGGTTGGCTGCGACATCGTATACATGACCTAGCTAGCCAAAAGGCTAGCTTGCTAAACGGCGCTTGTCGGCCAGGGAACGGGACATTCACATTCTTCAGGTGTTTGATCTGTTAACGGTAGAGAAGTGCTGCGTATTAGCTTATTCAATAAGACTTGAATATTTCAGGCGAGCCATGTTTCATTCATTGAGAAGTCGTGGACACACACACACACACACACACACAATGACACGCTGGAAAGGAGAAAGCATGGGTTTGTGGTTCATGTGGTTTTGTCTAAAGGCTATTGAAACAGTGATGCAGCTTGCCTGGGGGAGTGCAAACAGCCAGACAGACAGAAGAACAATAGAGATTCATCAAGCAGCCGCCTCTAAAGCGCCGCGTCGTGACAGAGTTAAATGAATTGGTCTATCAGTGCGACACCTGAGAGACAGTCTTTGGGAGTCTGTCAAGATAAACTCTTAAGCGTCTTGCAGAGGGCGCATTGCAGCAAGGTCATCGTCACATTGCATCAAACGGAGTGCTGGGAGGAGAGCTTTTCTTCTTTTATGTGAAGTCCTGTTCGCCCGAGGTAACAATTAAGACTCATCTGTCAGCACAGGCTAATATGTTCATTCCTGATTCCAGTGGAATTCGTCGCTTTGTGGATTCTTGGCCGTCGTAGAACGTGTTCCGGGGACCGTTCCTGACGTTTAGATGTTGTTTTTAAACAGATAACAATCTTCAGTTTTTCCGTGCTGCTGCCTCCGAGTCCAGGACGTTCAGTTTGGCCCGACCCGTCCAGTGTCCCAGGGTCAGCTGCTCCGTTACAGTGAGTCCCATGACTCTTTAACGAGTCTTCTTTTAGTTGAATCTGGACCAATTGTGAAGAGCAGATTCTATCTCCCCCATCTCCAGGCAATTTCTTCCTTCCCTAGATTCCCATCCTGTTTGATGTTCTATCATAGATGAAGGTCAAAGTCCGGCGTTATCGCCAAAGTTAACTTCCAGAGCAGCGGACGGAGGACGCAAACCTCAGATGTCAAACAAACAGTGAGAGAACAGCGGTCCGTACTTTAACTACGAGCCGGTTTCAAGGGGCGCTTGTAAATTACACTTGAATCAGTCGAAGCTATTTTGTGATCGTCACTTCGGGGAATGACGGACTGCGAGTGAATTCCAGCGGGTCCGTTGGCGAGTGTGTCGGCGAGATAAAGGCAAGGCGACATTGTTGAAGTCCTGATCCTGATGCAGCGCTGCTCGCCGCTCTAATACATTTACAATGTGGAACTCGGCCTCGTCCAGTGTGCCTTTACCCCCCAATGCAGACGGAATCCACACTGTTTCCCTCAATCTCAAGATTACACTTCCACTGTTTTCTTGCTTGCACCCCCCCACACCCCCCAGCCTCTTCTCTTTGAAACTCTTTCATTTCACAAGCATCTGTTGGCAAAGGGGAATCCCTAATCTCTCAAGGGCCGTCATTCAAATTTCATTACCGCGACAGAATGCGGCTTTGAGTTCCTGCAGATGCTGGTTCCATGTTTATCGAATTTCCCACTCTGTTTTTAATGACTTTAATGGCCACGCGCGCACTGCGACCCCACTTCTGCTCTCACAAACGTATTCAGACGAGAGCGACCTGATCGGATGACGATCGGTCATGTGATTGATTTTCAGCACCGATTCTGTCTCCACATCGCTGAAGATAAAACCGTGACAATCTTTCAGATTTTAAACTTTTCAGACGACGTCGTTCGATGCTGGCGACATCGGGCGCCACATCCACCACCGCGCTGTTGTTCGGCGTCAAGAAAGTTTTGACCTTGTATTGCTCAGTTTCCTTGCACTAATCACGAATTACTTGGCATTAACTTCCAATTTATACTCATCAGTGCGTAAGAACAGGTCCATCTGTCAGCGCACGTTTCATGAATCCATCTGGATTTACTTATTTTCTTCTTGTATTGGATGAAACCTGTCGAGTCCAAAGCGAAGCCTCATTGCTCTTTTCCTTCATTTTCTCGGAATAATATCAAGACTTAACGTCTTCATGAAATCACCGCGTCGAGTATTACTGGACCCGTGATGTCTGAATTACAGTTCTTTATTTCAGCAGTTGAATCGGATGTACAATGGATTATATCTCTCTTTAAATTGCACCTTTTTTTTTTTTTTTTTTTACACAAACCCCCATGTCTGCAGTAATAAAACTCGTGAGGAGTCGACCTCAGACTCCCTGCGGAGCGCTGCTGTCTGGACCGGGAACGTAATTGTGAAGCAGAAGAGCAAGAGAGAGGAAAGACGGGGCTCTAACGTGGACGTTAAACACTCGCACAAGCTGCTGCAACTGACGCCCCTGCCTGTTTACACAGAGGAGGCGTAATACCTCCCCAGCACGTGCAGCCTGAGATACACAACAGTGCTTCTGTTAAGTGTCAGAATGTATGTTCAAAAGATTTGTTTACTAACCCTGGTTCTGATGCTAAAAGAGGTGAAATACTTTTTAAACACAAGTCATTTCATTGCTAAATGCTGGAGATGAACTCACGCTGAAGACCCCCCCCACACACACACACACCCGCCGCGGTGACCTGTGAATCCTCCTCTGCTGCATCCAGTCGGGACACGTTCACACAGAATGTCGAGGTGCAGTAGAGGTGTGAACGACGTCTTGTGACGGTCAGTCAAACTCAGTAATTTAATGTCCAACTCAGCGGAACATTCCAGAGTCTTGATGAACAAACCCCGTCCTGGAACGTCTGTCTGTGTCCAAACTGTCGAAGCATATCTCCATAAAAACATCTAAATATATGTACGAATGATCCATCACACAATAAAACCCCGGCAGCTTTCATAAACACACTGATGCTATTTCTGTACTGTCGGCAAAAAAAGAAGTCTGCGGTTCATGTTTTGTTGATTTGTTCGTCTTCCAGCTGCGGACACGTTCACATCCAGTGAAATAAGCTGATTGCAGGAATGCAGCCTGCTCGTGCCAAAAACAGTAACACTTCAAACCCAAATAGCCGTCTTGAATTAATTTGCTGCTTTCATCTGTCAGGACTCACTGTGCCTTCCGTTAATGACTGATGGAGACAGCGGCGGCGCGCCCACACACGTGAGCAGGGGGGTAAAGTGGAACGAGAGGAAGGGCTTTTTACTTTACTTTGTTTTATTTACTCCTTTGCAAAATTGGTGTAGACATGAATATGGTCGTCGGATGGTCTTTGGGGAGAAACTCACACTGAATTATCTAGTGCTAAGTGACACATGTCAAACTGCTAATTTAGCCATATTTTGACATTTTCACAATAAGAGCCTTTTATTCCCCCATTAACCACACCAAGGATCCCTTACCACATGCAACGTTGGTTTTGGATGACTGTGTAAGAAAAAACAAAAAAAAAACCTGTTCCTGTCATCACAAGTGCATTTTAAATGTAAGTGAAAGTTCTTTATGATTGCTGGTACAAATCACTTGAGTGTATATCATCATTTTCTGACTAACTTTGTATTTACGAGGTGGTATTATACGTCGTCGGGATTAATTAGTGATCAGCCAGCGCAGTTAATAACCTGCGGTGCCCATCTCCTTCTAAAAGGAGTTTTTAAGGGGATTTTATTGTCCTCGCTGAGAGCGACGCTGTAAAAAAAAAAAAAGAGGCAATTTCCATGTCGTGGAAAGGCAAACTCTAAATAAATACGGACTTGAAATTGATTTTCGCTTAAGTACTGAAATGAAGGAGCCAGCTGACTTGTAATTAGCTGCTCTGGGGGTAACATGACAGTTGCCTGCAGCTCCTCTGCACCAGCAGCAGAGAGAATATATTTCTATTTATTATTATTTTATTTATTTTCTCTCCCGGAGCAGCGGACCATGGGCGGGCTCATTATACAGTGTCATGCTGCTGACGCCGTCATCCTCAGTAAAGCCGGCCCGGACGGTGCCCCCCCCCCCCGATTCCACTTGTGAGACGCGCTGGAAATGAAGAACCACCGTGTTGATTTATGTTGTGTATTTTCTGGTCAACAGCGAGAACATGGAGGTAATTGGTGGCCATACAAGAGACGCCCAGCTGGGCGCTGGACCAGAGAAGAAATCTTCCCAAGAAGTAATTGCTTTACTTTAATTCACATTATATTAAAAATGCTGCAGATTCGGCTGAGAAGAAGGAAAAAAAACACTTTGGTACGAAAGTAACGGTAACGGGACGTGAGTTTCCTGGGGGGTCTGCGGGTGGAAGCCGTGGGACACGGGTGAGGCAGCCGAGCAGTTTAACCCCTCTCCAATTAGCAGAGCTCGTCCTTTGATTTCCACGCCGACCAGCCGCAGCGCAGCGCACGTCCCTCAACCCTCATTATTCACACAGCCTCATTTCCAGACGTAGCTCGCAGCCACTACCCACATGCAACGCCGCTGTTAATTACTGCTGCAGAGCCCGAGCGCGGCGGTCTGAAGGACGGAGGGAGCTGAGCGAGCGGCCGAGGAGTTTGAAGCGAACGGGCTCAACGTGTCAAACATGTGGAGCCAATCGATAAGTTCTTACTCGACCTTTGAAGTCTCAGACTCAGGACAGAGCAGAGGTCAAGTGTCCTGACACCAAACGTTTGAAGGGAACGGGGTATCACCTGGAGCTGCAGGTTTGTCTGAAAGGTGCCGTACCGACATGAGAATTATTCTTATCATGTTACATAGACACAACCGTGTCCATTTTCTTTTGGCAAGAAGCTCCACCTCAGAAGATGAAGACTCACTCGTAAACACACCGTCACTCTCACGCTGGCATTTCTCCCTCCGTGATTCGCTTAACTCAGCATGTGTGATGTGTCAGCGCTTCTTTGTCCTCGGTCCAGTCAGTCGGCCGTGACGTCTGTGTCACATCACACAGCTCCAGAGAACCCAGCCACCCCACGAGGGTTCTCATGAGGGAAGGGCAAAGCACTGAATCATGGGAATCGGTTCAGTGAAGAGACTCGCTCCCCGGGAAGCGCTCACTGCTGGAGGACACGTGCTGTCACGTCTGTCCAATAACGCCAGAAGAAATCCATCCATCCTTCTGTGGTCAACTCGGGGTCAACTCGGGGTCTGAATATTCACTAAATATAGTGACAAAGTCGCTGAGCTGGCAACACCGTTTGAGTCCAAGACTCGCTTCCAGTGAGTGATTCGTGTCAGTCGACGAATCAGACTCCAGCGCAGCGGCTGAACGGTGAAGCGAACCGGTGATTCAGTGTCCGACGTTCACCCAGAAATTCTCTTCTTCTGACTTTTGCTGCCAGCGTTCAGCTGCATGTAGATCAGCTGCTGTGACGATGCCGAGGGCGTGTGACCTCGCCGGCGGTCTCATCCTCAGGCTAAAGGGGTCAGTATGAGAGAGTTGGCTCGCAGCTCTTTGAGCACTCATGTTTAAATGATCGACGGTAAATAGCAGCTAAACGAGGATCCCACCGATCCTTGAGCGCCATTAGCCGTTGGCGCGGCCCTCGTTGACGGTGGCTCGTCACCCGGGTGGACCCGGGATCTACAGCAGCTGCTAAAAGGCAAAACATGGGGGTTTCATTATTCACATGGAACGGAGCGCGTGCAGGAGGAAAAAGGGCAGGGCGGCAGGCTGTCGCGCCCAAAGTTACCGAGAAGCTCATAAAATAAAAAACAGTAGGAAGAGCATTCTTCCCGACACTTCCTTTCCCATCGCCGCACTTCATAAAAGTGCCAAGTGCCGCTATTCTAGACGTCGGCTAATAGACCATAACTCTGTGCAATTAGGACCAAGCGGGATGAAGGGCACTTCTCTGATAAGTGCATTGTTATGGGGTTATTACAGGGTTTTATTTTATTATTACAGTGAGGTAGGCGAGGATCTGCTGCAGAGGTCATAAAAGTAGCTGCATTATGTAAAGACACTCGTTCCATGATCCGCTGACAGTCCCTTAAAGGATTAGTGACACATAAATATGTTTGGATAAGGAGGCAGTGGCGGCCGCCGTCTCTGCCAATGGAAGAGGAACATTCCTTTTTGTTCCTTTCTTCCATTCTTACTTCACTGGTGCTGTCATGTGATCAGACACAGGAACCATCCAGAAGATAAATTCAGACAGCGTCTGACATCAACATGTTTCCTCCCGTGTCAACGTCGACATGCTGCTCGTGAATCTCTCTCATGCTGCTGGAGTACAGCGCGCCCCGAGGCTCGTATCACTCCGCTCTCCTGACTCCGCCGCCGCCGGGCGAAGAGTCCCACGGAGAGAGAGAGAGAGAGAGAGAGAGAGGATAAGTGAAGCCCCCTTCTCCTCCGTGCCGGGACCACTGGACACGTGCTGTAATATTCTGACATGAATCCGAGATAACCAGATGGAAACGGCGCTTTCTGACGACCTCAACCAGAAGAAGGTCACAGTAAATAATAAATCACATGTAAACATCCATCCGAGGATGGAGTCCTTTGGGGGAGGGGGGGGGGGGTTAGCCGAAGCGAACTCCACGTCAGTTGATTAGCAAAGACCCCAATCGTAAAAAAATCACATTCATACAAAACATTTTCACCAAATTTGAAAATTTGAAAATACCATGTGTTAATTAACTTAAAAACTAGATAATACATGTCACAAATACTGTTTTATTACACATACGTTATTCAATGTATTTTTTTTTTCTTTTCTTTTCTTTTCTGTCCGAGCTCACATCAGCAGCCCTCGGTTCTTCAGCTTGTTTCAACGGAACATTTCTGCCAGCGCCCGGCCTCCAGGAGCCTCCACGTGTGTTTCTGAGACACAAACATTCCTGTTCATGAATTCCAATCAGCCAACACGAGAGCTGGATGTCGTTTGTTCCGCCCACAAATCACAAGAGATTGTAATGTGCCTCCTCTCACCCTGAGTGGGGCCGCGCAACAAAAGGGATCTGATTACATCCAGGGGTCGCTTGTGATTACGTGTTAGTTTAGTAAATATTCCGGTTCATGGTTTTATATCCATTTGGTCGGGATCTAACGAGGATCTGTCCATTACCAGCTGAGAGTGCTGAGACAATATGAACGTTCCATGTTGCTTTAATTGCTCCGACTGAACCTAATTTAACATCTCAACACTCACAAAACATGTTCCCGTTAATGTTTTATACACAAACTGACTTCATGTTCATGTCATTTCTGGGAGACACGGATGAGCCCAGACAGGAAGAGGTGTCCTTTTTTTTTTAAATCTCAAAAGTTAAAAAGGGAAATGAAGAGCAAGAAAACAAGAATAGCCATCGCTGATGTATGTGGAAGAATCCATCTGAGATTCATTCAAAGGCTTCAGGCAGCGTCTCAAAGGAAAATACCACAAAATACATGATTTAAATGGGTCACGCTGGAAGCAGATCAGATCTCAGAACAACCGGCGAGTCGATCCGCTATCTATCGTTCCATCTACGACCTCATCGACCGATGTGTCGACGTTGTTCTTTGCCGCCCCGGTCTGACTGAGGGGGCATTTTCCAGGAAAACTATCAGACCTGGAGTCAAACAAACAATTAACTGTAATTAACTGACAGTGTCACATCTCAAACACCGTGGTACCGTCAGGAGGACTAGTACGAGTACGGCAGCGTGAATACTGACACCAACGTCGTTATGGGACGTTGTACACTGGTTTGAGGTAAGCAAGTGCTACCGATCATCCACCCATCCATCCATCCATCCATCCATCCATCCATCCATCCATCCATCTACCTATCCATCCATCCATCCCTCCATCCATCCATCCAGCCATCCATCCATCTACCTATCCATCCATCCATCCCTCCATCCATCCATCCATCCATCCATCCATCC
>JBBMJM010000014.1:2129384-2140127 GCA_037832705.1 Centriscus cristatus | reverse complement strand
CACACACACACACACACACACACACACACACACACGACCGAGTGCATTTCTTTAATAAGAAAAATGTCACTCAACGGCCACTAGATGTCGCTGCTGGACGCTTGTAAAGCTTGTGGGAAGTAAAAGCTGGGCCAAAGGGACGTTTTACATCGTTTATTACTTAAATAAATATTTACAGAACAGTATAAATCGCATTTTACTTACACAGCACATCTTTCTAAAAGTAACTGCTTTAGTAGGAAGACAAAAATAAGGGGTGATTACGATGTTGTAAAATCTGTGACAGGCACAAGCTTCTCAGGAAGTCCTGTTTGCGTTCCCAACCATGATCCGTCCCTTGAGCCTGGCACGTCTTTATTTATACGCTTTCTTACAGTTTGCAGGAACCTACATGATCACTTTGATATACAGTTTAATTCGGCGTTACTAAGAAATACAGAGATGATGCTCCAACTAAATAAAAAGCTATATGGGGTTTGAAAAGAACAAAAACAACCATCTGAAGTCACACGTTGAGGCACAAAGCAGTCGACGGCCTGGATGAACTAAAAGACTGACAGGGGAGGATACAATGCCCCGCTAGGCGGTGTCCAGTTTATGGCTCAACTTGTGAAAAAACAAAACATGTCAGGCCCAGATGACGCAACGACTTTAGAACACGCCGTTATTGCCCCCGGCTGCGGTTGTCACGGATACCTCTGCTGCTGACTAATCCGTTTGAAGGGTGACGGTAAAAACATGAGTGCTGACGGACACGCTGGAAACATGATTCAAACCTCCTCGTGTCCAAGAAGTCGTCTTCTCCGTTTCTCGAATAAATCCAATTCTTAAAAATGGCAAAAAAAAAGTAACCCCTTTTTTTTTTTGCAATAAACTGCGCAGAGGCGGGTTAAAGGGCGAGTTTGTAATATTTTCCAACAACAGCTTGTTGTTTTCATCCTGAGATTTCGTGCGTCCTCTCAAAGGAAAAAATCAACTGTCCTTGATAAGTAATTGCTGTGGTGGGGGTGAGTTCTGCCGGTCGGCGGGGGTCTCTGACGACCGTCATACTGAATCTGTTTGAGGCTGCGACGGGTGCGTCCCGCTCACAAAGTTATAAACCAAAAACTGAGACGTGCCAAAGTATTGTGTGGCGAAGAGCTTCCCGTCGGGGGTGGGGTCGGAGAACGCGATCTCATCCTTGCTCAGGTACGAGCCGTAAATGAAGTTGTTCCTGCGAGGACAGACAAAGAGGCGGGGGTTCATGTGGGGTCGTTTTTGCGCCGCCGACACATTCCCACAACCCTGGTCCCACTGACCTGAGGCACTCCAGCAGGCGCGAGGCGATGCCCTGCCGTCGCATCACGCTCACCACCCAGATGCGGCTGATGCCACAGATGGCGGGTTCGGCCGTGGTGGAGCAGCACCAGGCTCTCTGGCGCTCAAACATCAGCTTCTCCCCCTCCGAGCCCTCTGGTGCAGGCTCCTCGATCACCCTGTAACCCTACGACACAAAGGAGACACAAAGGACCCCTGAGCTGGATCCCGGTCCGTCCCCGTCGAGGCGTGTTTGTGGGACTCACCTCTTGGATGTGCTCTGCTATGAGACATCCAGCCACTTTCTTATCGTTGGAGATGAAGAGGAAGGTTTTCGTCTGAGAGGGACACTTTGTCTCCACCTGCTGGAAGCCCAGGTCACTGTCCACCATCTCCCGGATCTCTTCAACCTGTCGGACAAACGGGTCCAGTTTTTATTCTTCTTCCTATTTTTGCTCCTTTTTGCATCAAATCCCTCCGGAGTAACAGACTCTTTCCCCGTAGACACACTGCACCTTCTTCAGCGCGTATTTGGGATCATCTGGCAGCACGAGAATGATCTTGCCATCAGGATACTCCCCCAGGATTCTCTCTTTCTTCCACCCCTGACAGAAACAATAAAATCAAATTTAAAAAAGCCGTCAGAATATTCTGGAGTTTCCATTTTTAGGTTCCGTTTCCTGAGACGTTCACGATGAGGCCGTGCTCTCTCTCTCACCACGTATTTCACAGCACTGATGAACTGGTTGTGGAAGAGCAGGTGTTGGGACTCGTCTTCGGGGTTGGCAGCCGAGTAGAGCATCCCGCACACGCTGCAGGCCACCGCTCCGAAGTGTTTCTGCCCGGCGTCCTGCGACAGACAGAGAGAGACGTGAGCTCGCGTCCGTCCACGCCGACCCGACTGACGCAGGGACGTCTGCGAGCTTCGACGTCACTCACGATGATGGTCTGGCTGCCGTCTTTGTCGGCCTCCCTCAGCTTCTTGACCTCTTTCTGCAGACACGCGTCAGAGAGCGGAGTCGCTCCGTCGTGTGCTTTGACGCCGCTACAGGGACACAGACACACATTAGACCTTTTCTGTGTCGTGGATGTTGTGTGTGTTTATGGGTTTTTTTTCTTTCCTGGGCCCTGATGCAGTGATTGGAGGCAGCTGGCCACAGCTTCCAGGGTCCATAAGCCCCTCCCCCACCGAGTCAGCTGCGAGCTCCTTCCACTGCAGCACCATGCTGCCTTTCACGTGTTAGCTTGTACATTTTTTTGTCTGGTGGTTTCGCTTTATTTAAAGTGCTTTTGCATTAGTTTATCGTTCTATTTTGTGGTCATGTGACGTGGACTTAAGAAATCGTACCCTTGCCGAGGCGTTTCCGGCGTCTTCTCTTCCGTCTTGACCTGCTCTCTCACAGGATCCGAACCAGCGGCTGTGAAAAAGAAAAGGTAAAGATGACGGAACCGTGAGAAATCTCCTCCTCTGGTTGGGTTGGTGTGGTGCCATGTTCTTGTAATACAAACGTCGTCCACCTGCAGGCTTCTCGTCACACACGTCTGAGCTGTCGTCAGCTGGAGGGGAAGATGGAGACCCTGGACGGGTGTCGGCTGGATCCTGGAGGAGAGAAAAGACGAGTCAGAAGCATCTCCAGGCAGCAGCAGTAAAGGTGACACGCACAAAACAAAAAAAAAAAACCAAAATATCCACTTTGAGTTACGGTCCAGTGTAAAAAAAACAAATATAATATAAACATCAGCGGTTAGTGAGACAAGAACAGATCCCGTCTCTGTTCTACATGTCAATGCCACGATATTTGATCATGTTGTTTATGGAGGGTGGAGATGAAAATGTGAGGAGCAGTTCGTACATCAGCCAAGAACCGTTTCCGACTATTTACAATCTGTACTCGTCCATGGAATGTTCCAGGTTCACTGGAGGAAACCTACTGAGAGAGGTTTACCTTGCATTTGCCGTTTTCCGATGTCAGAGGTGTGGGGGCGACATGAGGCTTCTTGTCACACGGGGCTGAAGCAGCGGGCTGAGCCGGAGTCAACTGCTGGAACTGAGTCGCAGCAGCTTGGGTCTTCAGCTGCGGTGTGACGGACGGCTCACGCTGACACGGCGCTTTCGTCTGCGCTGACACGGCAGCCTGGAGCTGGGTGTAGGCTGGAGCGGTCGACGGAGGCGTGGTGGCACCGGCCAGCTGCGGACGGGGGGCGCCGGGCGGCTTTGGCTGAGCGTCCGGTTTCGACTGACCTGGGATCTGTGAGGCAGAGGGGGGCGGGGCTTTGACATTTGACTTGTTAGCGAGTTGGGATGAAACGGTGGGCTTTGAAGGGGGCGTGGGCGTCGCTCTTGACGGAACGGTGGGTTGCGCGGGGCGAGGCGGCGGGCGGGACTTGGGAGGCGCCGGTAACGGGTCGTCGTCCAGTTCGAAATCATCCGGGGAATACTTGGGTCGGGGTCTGTAGGGCTTGTACTCGACCTCAGGCTTGGACTTCTGAGCGTTGACGCCATTGGGCATGGGAGGGGGGACGGCTGGGAGCGTCCTCTTCGCTGAGGATCTGGTCACCTTTGGGGAGGGACCTGGAGGAGGAGGAGGAGCTGCTTTCGATGCCTGAGCCTTACTCTGTCTTGTAACTCGCTGGGTTTCGGTTTTAGGAGGTTCTGTTTTAGGGGGATCAGCTTTGGGGGGTTCAGTTTTGGGGGGTTCAGCTTTGGAGGGTTCCGCTCTGGAGGGTTCTTTTTTCGGAGCGTCTGTCTTAATGTCTTCAGATTTCGGCGTCTCAACCGGAGGAACCTCGGGTTTGGGTGCTGCAGGTTTGGCGCCTGCGGCAGGACTGGGGGGAGGGGCTTTAGACGGACTGGCTGTGGACAGAGGATCTGTGGGGACAGCAAACAGAGAGGGTGCAAACACGGGCGGCTGCCATTCCATGTCTGAAAACATCTGGTTCGCTTGGTCAGACTTCATCTTCTTCACACGGGCCCACGACATCTTCTCCCTCTGCAGCTCCACCTGTCTCAGTCGCTGGTAGCGTGTGAGCTTCTTCTTCTCGTGCGCCTTCAGAGGCACCGACACCTGCGAGATGAAGAACCGCCTCTTCGGCGGCCCCGCAGCTGGCTTGGCCTCTTCTGAGGCGGAGGCGGCGGCGGCTGGGTGGGAGGCCGACGCCCCGTCGGCGGGCGTCTCCTCGGCAGAGCTCCCGTCCGGGGCGGCGGGACTCGCCGCGTCCTGAGTGACGGCGGACGGACTTTCCTTCTCACTCCCTTCGCTTTTGGCCGCGGCCTGCTTCTCCTCTTCGATCCTCTTCAGCAGCATGCTGTCGGTGGCGATGTCCTCTGCGATCTCCTGGCACAGGGCTAAGAGGTTCAGCTGCTGCCGGTTGGCCGTTCTCTTCGCCGCTGCAGCCTTCTGCTCGGCCAGCGCTGCCAGACGAGCTTTGGTTCTGGCCTGTGTGTTCATCTCCTGCTTCTTGGGTTTTTCGACCTCCTGCTCTTTTTTCTCACCTTCCGTCGAGCTGTTTGCCTTCGACTCGGGCACGCGCTTACTTTCCTCATCTGTTTTAGGAGGGGCTGCCACAGGCGTCTCCAAAGGTTTTTCTATTATCGTGATGTCGCCGTCTTCCTCGGCGACGACGATCTCATGGCCGATCTCGATATCCTGTAGAATTTGCACTTCCTGTAGGGCGACAGTCGCCGCTTCATTCATGCTCTGACAGTTAGAGTCTTCAGCATCCGTCGTGTCGGTTGAAGGTTGCTCACGGCGGTCCGAGCTATCTTGAGCGCCCTCATCTGGACGTGGTAAAACTTCCCCGACGTCCTCGTGATGGCCTGAAGTGGTCACTGCGGCGTCTTTGCCGTCGGCCGTGTGACAGACGACTTGTTGGGACCCACCCGGAGTCACCTCCCCTCCCCCTGCTCCAGCTGGGGGCTGGCTGATGTCGACTGAGAGTATTTCCCCGGTTGGGACGGGTTCTAGGATCACGTACTCCTCTGATGTGCTATCTGGCATCTCAATCGCAGGCATGACTGTCGTCACGGAGACGTCTCCAGCCTGCTGCAGGCCGATCTCCTCCTGCAGCGGCTCACACACACCGACACACTCGGGCCTTTCGCTTTCTCCTGCCGCGTCTTCCGACACGGACACGCCGATATCGTCGCTCGAGCTGATGAAGGCGACCTGCTTGGCAGACGCACTGGTCTGCTCCAACATGACAGACGCTTCAGGCGCTGCTGCTCGGCTCTCGGAGGGCGTTTCCTCATGTTCGCCACTCGTGGACGGGTCTTCCTCTACGTGCCGGGTCTCCATGCACTGAATTTCCAGCACAGACACGCCATGATGCGTCTCCATGGCGACAGGAAACTCCACCTCCTCACTACTCTCTGGGCTGCTGATGGGCTCATACACGATCTGGCTTCCATGAGCCCGAGTCTGCTCTTCTTCTTCTTCTTCTTCGGCTGCTTCAGCGACAACACCCGCATCATTGGGTTGGCTGCAAACAAGAAGCACTACTTCACCGTTTTCAGTTCCTTCTGCTTGAGCTTCATCTCGCCTGAGCATCACCTCAGGTTTGTCAGAAGAAACCACAGCAGGGCCCTCGATCACCAACGCAGAGTCCTCCTGGAAGCTGACAGCGCTGGCTTCTCTCTCCAGCGTGTTTCTGTCTTCCCTCTCTTCCAAATAAGCCGTCAGAGGAGGTTTTTGAATTTCTTCGGATACAGCCAAAGCGTGCGACTCTTCTTCCTCCAACTCTTCGACCTGTGTCTCTGCTGCATTCGGTGCTTCCGTATCTATCCGACCCTCTGATACAACACCATCTTCACTCACCCAACCTGAAGTGGTCTCTTCTCTTCCAGGGTCGGTAGACATGTCACTGACCGGCAGCGGTTCCACAGTCACAGGAGACATGTGCTCTGGGGGAGTTTGCATCACTACTTGGTGAACAGACGCGTCCACACTCTGAGTGACGCCGTCCTCGTTGATTTCCTGATTTTCGGAGCCATAGCTTTGGAACTGGGAGTCGGAACATTCCCCGACCTCGTGTCCTCTCTGGCTTTCCACTTCCATTTCCACCGTCAGTGTTGAATCAGCCGCTTCGGCTTCGCTCTCCTGAACTTCCATGTGCTGCGTGTTTCGTTCACACTCGTCGTCTGCCGGTTGAGAGACTTCCTGTCTCTCCTCATCCAGATCGGTTGGTGCAGTCTGCGGTTCCTCGGTGAGCTGACTCTCAGGAGCAGACGGACACTCAGCAGTCACCTCACGTCCACTTTGTTGTTGACACATCTGAACCTCAAGAGCTTCACAAAGCGCCGCTGCTACGTCAGGAGGATTCTGATGCTCCAGTTCCTCCCTCTGACTCCCCGTCTCCACCGTGAGAGGCAGGTCGGAGTGATGCGGTGCTGAATCTAAGTCCATCTGGTTCTCAGGTCCAGTTGGACATTCGGCGCTCACCTCGTCTTCATTTCCAATAACATGGTCACAATCCTCAGAGGACAAGTCAGTGGTGATGTCACCATCTCTTTCCACTGAGTCGTCTGTCGCCTTCATTCCTCCTTCAAATTGTCCTCTCGGGCTTTTTATTTCCATCTGCGGGGACGATGTCGACTGTGTTTCCAAACTGGCTTGATTCTCACCTTCAGGTTCACGCTCGTGTTCCAGATTTGTAGATTTCTCAGTCGGGACTACGTCATGAACCTCAGGTGGTATTTCTGTGTTGTTCTCCTCTACTTCCTGGTCCCTCTGGCTCTGAGTCTCCACTGTAGGTTTGTAAGACATCTCCTCTGATGTCATTACAGGCTGCATGTCCTCTTCTGTTGGGCCCGTCTGACTTTGTATCTCCACTGGAGGTGGATGGGAGTCCTCTGACGCCTGTGAGGACCACATTTCTGTTTCTGTTTGACTCTCTGACACAGTCACAGGTTGGACATTGTTTTCACTTTCTGTCCTATCGGCACTCTCAAACGCTTGACGCTGATAACATTGAGCTGCAGGTTCACACAGGTCCTGGACATTCTGGCTTTGTAGTTCCACTGCAGGTTCTTCTATACAAGTCATTTCAGAGGGTGTGGACTGTATGTCTGTTTGTGTTCCAGAGAATCCGACACAGACAGACGGAACCATGTCCTCATCTGGGCTGCTCGTACAGTCTGCAGGCGCTGATTGCTCTTCATTCATTCCTGGACTCGCCTCCATCAGTAACTCGTCTGTGTTTGCTCGATCAGGATGATCAGTTTCGGGTTGACGCTCAGGTTCACTAGCGCTCTGTATGTCGACAACGTCTTCATGAATCTCGCTGTCCGTGCTGCGTTCACTGACCTCCTCGGTCGTTGGGCTTTGTACCTCCACCGTGGGCTTTAGAATCCCCTCTGTCGTCTGCACGTCTCTTTCTGCCGGATTCACATCATCATCATCTCGACTTCTCATTTCTTCTGGAAGTGCAGGGTCTTTTTGGACATTGTCAAATACGCCTGTGGTGTGTTCACTGACCTCCTCGGTCGTTGGGCTTTGTACCTCCACCGTGGGCTTTAGAATCCCCACTGAGGTCGTTTGCACGTCTGTTTCTACCGGATCTGCATCATCATCTCGACTTCTCATTTCTTCTGGAAGTGCAGGGTCTTTTTGGACATTGTCAAATATGCCTGTGGTGTGTTCACTGACCTCCTCGGTCGTTGGGCTTTGTACCTCCACCGTGGGCTTTAGAATCCTCTCTGAGTTCGTCTGTACGTCTGTTTCTATCGGATCCGCATCATCATCTCGACTTCTCATTTCATCTGGCAGTGCTGGATCTTTTTGGGCATTGTCAAATATGCCTGTGGTGTGTTCACTGACCTCCTGGCTCTTCTGGCTTTGTACTTCAGGTGAATACGGAGGGTTCCAGATCTCTGACGTTGCTGAAGTCTGTGAATCCATCCCGACGTGACTGTCCTTGTCTGTTTCAAAACTTGCAGAATTCCCATCGATCACACCTTCGTTTACGACAAAAATCGATTCTGAAGTGTCGTGCACTTTGTGGCTCCAGTGGTTATTTATTCCCTCTTTAGAGTCGGTGTCAGACGCGTCTTCTGAAGTTGTTTTCACCTGCATCTCCCTGTCCACCGGACTTTCTGGGGTTGTGACCGCCTCCTTTGGTGTTTGCTCAGAAAACGCCTCGCAATCAGCATTCTGCACGTTAGGACGAGGTTCGGTTGTCTCGTCTGCGACCTCCTGCATGAGTCCCGGACTCATCTGTACACCACCACAGCACCTGGCACCTGCAGCTGGCAGGAATTCAGATTTGTTTCGTTCACTGTCCTCCAAGTGCCTGTCAGCTTGTCTAACTATTTCGTTGACATCGTCCCGTGAACCGGTCCCTGTACCCGGCTCTCGCTCCTGCGTGTGTTCAGCTTTCGATTCCTCCTTGAACGTTACTTGGATTTTCACACTTAGGTCCGTCTGGTTCTCCGGGTTCTGACTTTGGACCAGGATCTCTGGCAGGGTGGAGTTTGTGTCTTGTAACTGCTCTCGGTCGTCAGCTCCTGCTTCTGTTAAATCCTTCATTTCCTGCTCCCTGTCCTTCGATTGGTCCTTGTCATCCATCATTTCATCAGAGACGCTGCTCGTAGTTTCACTGCTTGGCTCAGTCTGACCTTCTGGTCGGTGAGGTCTCTTTTCTTGTGCCTGGTCTTCACCTTCACAGTGCAGAGTCACCTCTCCATTACTAGAACATGGCGTTATCTCTGACGGCGGTAGTGTGTCGTTACCAAAATCCTTTTGGCTTTTTTCCTCAACATCCTGTGTGTTTAGTTCAACTTGAGATTCCGTCAGCACTTCTCCAGATGATGCTGATGTTTCCTTGTCGATGAGCTGTAGGCTTTCTGGTTGATGAACTTCTTTTTCTTCAGTTACAGGTTCCAATCTGATGCCAGGAGTTCTCACTGGTTCAGAAATAAAACTTTCTTTTGAGTTTGTAAGCGGTAGAAGATGGATGGTGTTATCTAAACTTCCTTGTCTCAGCACTTCAGTTTCAGGCTCTGTAGAGTCTCTTCTGTCACTCTGAGTAGCCTCATCGACGTTTTCAACACCTGGCAAATCTGAAAACCTTCCATAATTGTGATCCATCTGTATTAGGACTGTAGGAGGTGACGATGACTCCTGGCTCGCCTCCTGTGAGTCAGAACACGACTCTTCAGCTTTGCGCTTCGCTCGGTTTGAATACTGTCGGATGCAACGAGGCTTATCACCGCCATCCCTCTCTCTGAAAAGGTCAATCCTTCCACCATCACTGCCTGACTCATTGTCAGACTCTGTAGAAGCTGTCCACTTCAACGACTCTTTCTCTGAGGGAGCTTCGTCACAGGAGGCACTTGTGGTGTTCATAAGCTTGGCTTTTTTAACAGGTGGATCCAAATCAATTTCACCGGGATCCTCAGAAGGGGAACTCTGATTCGCTGATTTATTCTCCTCATCTTCTGAAGCAGAAGACAGTTTTTTCTTGGTCCGGGGGGCTGCTGTTAGTTCGAGTGTGTTCACTTTTATCAGGGACCTATTGTTCGTGTCTGGTTCAGCTTTAGCCTGTAGAGCATCCCCATCTTCATCCAACCTCCTCATCTTAGGCTGAGAATCCTGAGGAGCGGGTCCTCTCTTCGAGGCTGGCATTCTGTCAACATATTTCAGAAAACGGTGACATTATGACAAGGAAAACAAGAGTACAGGTCAAGTCATCAACGAAAGGAGTTGACCTTTCCAACATTTCCCACATCTGCAATGGATTTTTCAGAAAAAAACAGCAGTTTTCCAGTGCTGGCCTTAAAAATATAAACCTAAGTCCACATGTAGTATTTATACCGATGATTTGTATGTTTAACAGCATGATCTTCAGTCCCTTTGCACAACAAGTAGCAGTACTGACCTGATTTCCAAGCAATAAGGCTAGCTAGCTGTGCACGTAAATAATGACAAATCGCACTTCAACTAGGTGGCTAGCGGGTCACACTGTGGACGCTTTACATTTTATCTTTTAAATCATGACCACCACCGAATCTCCGAGTGGTCCAACCACAGGCAGAGGTTGTCGACACTCTGGAGTTTGGCTGTAATGGCCAGTTAGCGAGCTGAGAGGAGCTAATGTGCTAGCTGGAAGTGCACAGAGGTGAGAGCTAACGCTAGCATCAGCCAACTCGCAACAAACGAGCGAAGCGAGACTCTCTGTTGGGAGTCACTGGAAACAGCCGGCGCACAGACGGAGTGGAGGCTTTCCACTGCACTCCTGATGCTCCTAAGGTCAGCCAAAACATGCAGAGAAACTCACTTTGATGTATTCTTTTTCAACAACAGCTGTTTTTTTTTCTTCTTGAATAAAAATGAACTGTACTTCCGGAGGGAGACGGCGGATGTGACGTCACGAGTAAGCGTTCACAGTTAGAGCGAAAAGAAAAAAATTATGTACTAAGAGACAAAAAATAATCCATAATACGTCTGTGTG
>JBBMJM010000014.1:2026459-2045692 GCA_037832705.1 Centriscus cristatus | reverse complement strand
TCCATCCTTCCTTCCTTCCTCCCTCCCTTCCTTACCTCCTCCAGCACACTGACGGTGTTCCTGCAGCTCTGCAGTCGGGTGGTGAAGCTGGATGTCGTCGGAGAATTGTAATCCTCTGTTGTCTCCGAGAGAAACTCCGACACCGATATTTGATCCGGCATCCTTTATGGTGGGTAATGCCCGCTGGATGGTTGTAAAATAAAAAAAATTCAGAAAGAAGAAAAAAACATGTAAGACTTGAAAACGAAGGAAAAGCAGAGGGAGTCCGATGCGACCGCGATCCAGTGGACGGGGAAGCCGATGTTCCTCGTAAAACTATGGAGATGGTTAAGACGTGTCTTCTCTCCGGTGACTTCTCAAATGACTTCACTGTTCCCCTGAGGCCAAAGGAGGGAGGGAATTACCTAAATTCTGCAGGCTATGCCCCCCTGTCCGTTTCTATTCTTTGGGAGGTGGTCTATTTAAAACCAGTGTCACTGCGTCGGACTAGACCTCGAAGGGAAATCCACCGTTAAGAATAGCGGATGTCCACATTCTGCTCTACAGATGTTCGATAAGCCACTTGTCGTCAAAACAGCCCACCGATACTGGCCTCTGCTTGGTATTTATCATAGTCCACGGTCTGCCGAGGTCATCTCAAACTGCAGCGGGGTTCTGTCCTCTGTTCTTCAGCGGTAGTTTGTGTTTTTTTTCACGCTCAGGCTGCCGCAGACATCCACCGCCACTCTCTCCTCCTGGTCGGCCGCGCTCAAGCTGGTGAAAGAACCGTCAATTGAAGGTGAAGGATAGCTAGCACTTCCGCATAAGTATTTCAAAATAAACCAAACCACACGCCGTTCGATTGACACCAATGCCCAGTAACCAACGTGAAACTCTAAACAATGGACATTTTTCTGACAAGGAAGTACGCTATTCTATCCTCTACAAACCGATGGGATGCCTATGTTGGCAAGAGCAGTGGGAGAGTCGCAAATGAACAATGCGTTTGTTTTATTTTGAAAAAACAATGTATTTTCGGCATTTTGTATTCGTTAACAACAACTTGACTCCCGTTTTTAACCCACCCTTTTCTCCTGGCCGACTGGGATGAGAAGACACTGCGCATGCGTGATCTCATATCTTTGACTGCAGAGAGAGCAGCTCGACAGCAGGCCCGTCATACACACAAAAACAGTCATGGTTAGTTTATTTTTACTCTCAGGGACAAGTGTACCCTTACAATAATCGTGTTTTTCTAACACATTAAATAATCTACAACTGCCTTTAGTAATTGCTAACATATGAACCCCAACATTGTGCATGTATTACTGAAGTTTTTTGACATGTAATGTGTAAGTGGTTTACTCTCATGCACCAACATGAATGTCACTCACAACAACTGGTTGTCCTCTTCAACGTGTCAGTCTTCCAACATTCATATCATAGGATTTGTTTGCAGATGGAGTGTAGTGCAGTTTCATCAAATTACATTTTGTTGCTGCGAGAGGATACAATGATTACATGAGATCATTTTTATTAAAATACATTGACAACTACACCGATAAAACCTGCACTGTGATGCAGTATGCACGTATGACATGTTTGGAAAATTCTGTAAAAAGAAGTTTAACAATAAATAATGGAGCCACCACGTAACAACACATTTAACATTTGCACACAAAGTGTATACAACGTACCCAAGCTACAAAAGCATCTGGACCTTTTGTTACACAAATCCAAACATGAAGCGCCACCTTGTGGTTTAATTCAAGTATTTTGTCTTTCTTGTCATGTGTATTTTTCCACCCACAAAACTTAAGTTGTGAGAAATATCTTTGATTAAAATGCTTGAATGACCAAAGGCTCATAATTAAATGTGGGTCCTGCATAGTGTTTCAACATATTTCAAAAATATTGATGCGCTATCTTGTGTTGTATTTTGAAAATACTCACCGGAAGTTGAGTTTCAGCTAACTGTTCCGCACTTGGGTTAGCCTTAGCTAATATTAGAAAGGTGAATTGTAGGCAGACGCGAGTTGTCGTTTGGACAAACTCGTCCGGTTCAACGGCCAGAACACTGATTCAAAAACACACATTGTCAGAACTCTGGAAACTCTTGTCACCTGAGAGGAAACAAGCTGCTGTCAAAGTTTTGGAGTTCGGGAAGGAACGAACCCAGTTCAGCCTGAATGGCTGAAGGCAGCTCAGGTAACATTAACACGCTGTTTCATACATAAAAGATTAAACGCCGATGGCCAGCAGTTAAACAGTTCTTTGTATACCAATATGTAATAAATAATATCAAGCTAGTTTCACGTATTAGCTGACGGATATTACATAACTTGGTCACGTTGGCTGCTGAGGCTGTAGTTGTGTTAGCTAGCGCGCTGTAGCCACTGAACTTTAAAGACGCAACAACAATGTGATCTATTAGCTACGTTCTGTACACTGGATATGACGAACTCGCTGACTGTACGGAATGTCAGCCTAGCATGTCAGTGTTAGCTGGTAGGTGACGTGTGTCAGTGAACTTTGATATGCAACAATCCATGTGATCCAGCTGCAGATGAGTAACTGAGCTAACGTCAGTGTGTCAGTTCATTCAGGATTTGGGGATGAAGACGTAGTTAGCTAACGGTACTTAGTACTGCTAGTTTCCGTTGTGTATATTGGCTCCTAAAAACGTGGTTTGTTTGTTTTTTAATTTGCAGATACACCTGATCTCATTCAAGAAGGGAGTTCAAATAAAAAGCCAAATCGGCACAAATCCAGAAGGGGTCAGTCCAGACATAATGATGAAAGGAACCTGAGTAATACCAATTATGATTTTTCTCAGCAGTATGCATACACTCCTCAGGGCTTTAAGCCCCCATTTAACCCAAATAATTCACATTATGCAGCACCTCAGCATCCTCCCTTCCATGGAGAGGATGGTGCAAGAAGGAGAGGGAGAGGTAGGAAAGAAGCATATAGAAATGCAAATGAGAATTTTGGCGGCTCAAACCCACGATGGCAAAGACATGGAATTGACAACGCCCAGCATAGTGGCCACAAAAGAGGCTTGGGTGGATTCCAGTCAGGGGCACATCCCCTGGATGGACCCGACGGGCCAAATTGGCGGAGAGAAGATGTGCGTAGAAGTATGGACCGTACCAATGACAACTGGGCTGGAAATCCTAAGCGGTTAAATGAAGAGATGAGGAGAGCAGAAGCCAGTGATGAACGCACTCACTTAAAGGAGAACAAAAGTACAACAACACGACCAAGGACATACGATAACAAAGGAGACGACCGTCCCTCTGAAATGAATCAGAGGAGCAAGGCAGGTTCAGGCGCCCTTCACGATGGCCGTCATCAGAAGAAACACACAGAAACAAAACCCTGCCAAGGGCCAATCAAACCGCCACCTCCAGAGGAAATGTGCTCAGAGTGGGGAGCCAGTTCCCAGGATCAGCGTGACCACGGCCGACCTTCTCAGAATTCATCAAGCAAAGGAGAGAGAGGCTCAGGGCGACACACCGCCAACCATCCCCGAGGACAGAGACGAACGCATCACCAAAACCACAGGCTCGGTCCGAGGAACTGGGACAAGATCCCAGAGAGCAACGAGACCCAGACAGGTTGGACGTAAACCAGTAATCCTCCGTGTGCAGACACGACAGCCAGTCACTGTTGGTTTGAAAGTTTAACTGCATTCATACCAGTTATGTATGTGTACAAACACTGTATTGACTTCTAATATTAATTATTATTATTGTAGTAATTGACATTGCACAGGGATTAATTAGCACATGTATTTCAATGGGCTCATTTTTACCATTTTGTTGTTGTTGAAACTTTTAAATCATCAACAACTACTCAGCTGACTTGTTTATCGATTCATTCAGAAGAGGTTGGAGCTGGAGGTGGTTCTAGATAAAGGTTGTTTGTGTTCTCTCCACAGGATGTCTGATTGAACAGCTGTCTGAGGAGAAGTACGAGTGCATGGTGTGCTGTGATGTAATCCGCCTCATGGCTCCGGTGTGGAGCTGCCAGAGCTGCTTCCACGTCTTCCATCTGAACTGCATCAAGAAATGGGCTCGATCGCCAGCGTCTCAGGCAGACGGTACGACTCCTGGAACACTGTCGACACCCTTAACTGTTGATGCGGCACTGACCCAGACTCTTCTCAGTGGGATTATCTGGACCAGGCCAGGACACAATAGAGCTGAAAAACAAAACACTCATGTATGGACTCAGTACAAAGCTGTGGCCCCGTTACACACACAATGAGTTTCTGCTGCGTCAACGCTGTTTTGTGTTGCCGGTCCGTTTGAGTTGTTTTTTATGTGGATATGTGAGCCTGAAGATAAAAGACAATCCTATTTTTTCCAGATTCAAGCGAAGGTTGGCGTTGCCCAGCGTGCCAGAATGTTGCACTGAAACACCCGGCTTCCTACACCTGCTTCTGTGGTTAGTGACACATCTGGGGAATGAATTTTTTGTTTTTGTTGAGTGCTGGATGCTTGTGAAACGGGGCGATCACCAGTTCATTCGGTCGGCAGGTAAGGTGACCAACCCGGAGTGGCAGCGCAGTGAGATCCCCCACAGCTGCGGTGACATGTGTGGGAAGAAGAGGAGCGGCGTGAACTGCAACCACCCCTGCAACATGTGAGCAACAGGAGTGCTATGTTTGGACAGTGTGAGCTCAGTCGATGAACAACACGACAAGGACCAGAGGTCATAGGCTCACAACGTTTTTAAAAAAAGAGCATTTGGCACTAAATTGTCTCGGGGCTGGAGTCTTTTATTAAGCTGCGATGGTTGAGAAGAATCTTAATCTGCATGTGACGTCTGTGAGGGGGAAGGTGTGAGTCCCCTCTGTCCTGCGTTTGAAAGGCAAACAAACACGAATCAATCCTACCTGTAGTTCAGCAGAATAGTATCCAACCGAAGATTAGTGTCCGAAACAAACATGGAATAAAAAATAATCTCAATTTAAATTGACACATACAAAAGTTCAGCTTATTTGTGTTTGTGTGGTTTATTAATCTAAAATTAAAATGTCCAACAAACAAAATAACAAAGGAGGGCGTCGCTTCTCCTGCACTGGGAAAAAAAACAAAAACACCACAGCGCCACATCATGAACTCAAAAGTACTGACTGACTGATGTACCAGAAATACAACCAGTTCACCGTTTAAATATAAGACAGGAGATAGCAGTTGAACTAAACGGACTAGCAAATAAAATATTTAAATGAAAACAATCTACAGTTCTTGCAAACTACATAAATAGCTCCCGTGTAAAATGCTTGACACTTTTTTCCTTTTGTGTCCTTCAGCTTGTGTCACCCTGGACCGTGTCCACAGTGTCCTGCCTTTGTAACCAAATCGTGCACCTGTGGGAGGACCAGGTACTCTCTCTGTCTGAGCACAGTGTCGTTCAGGTCGTACTCTTTAACGTTTCATGTGGTTCTAATATCAACGGACTCGTCCTTCCGCAGTCAGCCTGTGCGCTGTGGCCAGGCGTCGGTGCTCCGGTGTGACGGGGTGTGTGGCGCTTCACTCAACTGTGGGGAACATACCTGTGTGCAGGTGTGCCACAGCGGCACATGTCAGCCCTGTCAGGTGCAGGTTCAGCAGGGTGGGTGTTGTTTGGCACTTAAAACGATTACCGTAATTTCCGGACTATAGAGCGCACCTGATTATAAGCCTCACCCCGTACATTTTTAAAGGAAAAAACATTTTGTACACACATAAGCCGCACCTGTCTGTAAGCCGCAGGTGCCCACATATTCCACCTGTCTCACTTTTTTCTGCTAGAGCGCCCCTGGCGGCCTGTAGAAATTGGCCGCACCTTTGTATAAGGCTCATGGTTCAAAACAAAAATAGCGGCTTATAGTCCGGAAATTACGGTAAGTTCATCCTGGTTCAGCTTTTGGTAGTGGTAGTGACTGTTCCTCTATTGTTACTTTGTTTCATGTTCTAAACAGTTTGCTACTGCGGAGCGGCGACTCGGGAAGTTCTGTGCGGCACGGATAAAGACGGGTTTGATGGTTCAGGAACATTCTCCTGTCAGAAGACTTGTGGGAAGTGAGAACTGCCCTCATGTATTGATAATGCTGCACAGATTTCAGTCTGCCTGAGACGCCCTGTTGTATCACCCCGTCCTCTCCTCAGGATGTTAAACTGCGAAGCTCATCGCTGCCAGCAGCTGTGCCACCGCGGCCCGTGCCAGCCGTGTCCTCTGTCCCCGAGGACGGTTCGGACGTGTCCCTGTGGCCAGACACCGCTCACCAAACTCCTGGAGCTGGGCTACGCTGAACGGCGAAGCTGCTCGGATCCCGTCCCCTCCTGTGGGAAGTTGTGCAGCAAACCTCTGGCCTGCGGCTCCAGCGGTATGAAACAGGAAGTGCTAGATAGGAGGAGTATTCTGACACTTCCCGAGCTCAGTTCCCCTTTCAATGTCTGAGACAATATGTGAGTAATTGGACTTCCACATTTAAAACTCATTTACTTCAGTTTTGATAAAATTTTTGATAGACAGGTCCTACTTAAGTGTGGAAAAGTATGGAAATTAAGGAATAATATTTATGTTTCCAAGCTAATTCCACTCTTCTGTACTAAATACTATACAAAAATGTTTTGTAAAATACAAAATTAGATATTTCCAAAAATAATTTGATCTGGATTGTGTTTTACATGGTTATAGTTTCCTATTGAGAAAAAATAAATATGGAAGAATGGAATTTTGAAATTTAAAAAAATTAAAACGTGCAGGAACCCTATAAAAGGAAGTGTCAGTAATCTGAAGATTTCCGCATTTGTTCGAAGTAAATCTCCATCATTCATTTTCAACATTTGTTGTCCTGAAAGAGCAGAAAACAGCAGTAACATCCAGCACCTATTTTCCCATACAAATATTATGTCAAATCAGTTTAATGGTCAGGTGACTGGTACATGTGCGTCTGCTCCCACCTAACACTTCAGACACCATCCACCTGTGTGAGAAGCTCTGCCATGAAGGCCCCTGTGGTCCCTGCGCTCTCACCTCCACGATCAGGTGCAGATGTGGTTCTAAGACCAAGGTGAGAAGAAACATCAGCAGAAATGTCTTTGTCTTTTGATTTGACCCCTAACAACTGAAACGCCTTTGATTTTCAGGATGTCCCATGTGCCACAATCCAAAGAGAAGGTGACCTCCGACCTCCTGCCACTGACCAGTCAAACTCTCCGTCAGCGGTAATCCTGACTCCTTGTGTTCCAGACGAACTCGTCTTCACGTGTGAGAGGCGCTGCCACAAGAAACGTTCATGTGGCCGACACAAGTGTGGCGAGCTGTGTTGTGTGGTGAGTTTGTGTACTTCACACACACACCTGATCATTGTGTGTGAACGTGAACCTGCTTAGCTTAGCTGCCCCTAAGAGGTGTCAGTGCTCTGTCAACTCACACGCCTTCGAGATGTTTCCAGCAGCTACCTGCTACAACGACTTACAGGGGGAATGTGATGTCTGCAGCAGGGGGCGTCTCTGCTTTGTCTGTTTCCTCCCAGAATGTGGAGCACAAGTGTCCCCTGATCTGCAGCTACAAGCTCAACTGCGGCCTCCACCGCTGCCAAGAGCCTTGTCACCGTGGAAACTGTGAACCCTGCTGGCAGTCCAGTGAGTCATTCTCTCCCCTGTGACAGTGCCAAGCACAAGTCCGACACAGTGATTCTCTTCTTCAAACAACACATCCCTGTTGTACGTGTGCTGGACGACGGTGATGTGCTACATTTGTCTCCTGTGTGGCGTCACGATCATCCTGTGTGTAGGTTTCGATGAGCTGACGTGTCACTGCGGCCTCACCGTTCTGTACCCGCCCATCCCCTGCGGCACAAACCCGCCCGAGTGCAAAAACCCGTGTACCAGAAGACACGAGTGTGACCACCCAGGTTTGATCGATAAGAACTGTCCACACCGTTACACACCGGGAGTATGAATGTCGTCTGAACATATTTATTTTTATTTTTTAGTGTTTCATAACTGCCACAGTGAGGAGAAGTGTCCACCGTGCACGTATCTCACTAAGAAGTGGTGCATGGGAGAACATGAGGTCAGTTCTCCTCCGCTCACCCTGCAAACATTACTCAGCAACTAACTCAGCAATTCTCTCCAGGAATATTTGTCTTATTTCTACTTTCCAGTTATAAAAACTCTTGACACTTAAAATAAGACGCGTGACCTGAAAAACTAACTTGTTATACAGTTGTTACTTTTTTTATGTAAATTTTCATTTTAAAAATCTCCCATCTGCTGGTGGGACACGTTTTTACTTATTACAAACAACTTATGATATATTTTTTTAAAGTGAAAATATACATCTGAAGACTAAAAACAAGTTACATATTTCAGGTGATGTGTTTTTTATGACTAAAATTAGACATTCTGTTGTCTGAGTTGATATTTTATCTATACATTTGCGTCATAACACTTATTTAATACCTGTGATTAAATAAAAATCTGTCTTCTGATCCGCAGCAACGCAGCAACATCCCCTGTCATCTGCAGGACATTTCGTGCGGCCTAACGTGTAACAAACTGCTGCCGTGCGACATGCACCGCTGTAGGCGAATCTGCCACCGGGGCGAGTGTCTGGCAGGAGGCAGCTGCCACCAGCCCTGTGCGCTGCCGCGTCCAGACTGCGGACACACGTGCGCCGCTCCCTGCCATAAAGGCGCCAGCTGCCCGCGCACCACCTGCACCGCTAAGGTACGGCACACAGCCGGCATGAGCAGCTGGACCGACAGGGGCGGAGAGACGGGGTGCAAAGTGTTCGCAGATGGTGTTTATTGCAGCACGGTCACCTTCTCTCTCCACACTCGTGTCAGGTGGCGCTTCAGTGCGGATGTGGTCGCAGGAAGGAGACGGTGGCGTGCACGGAGGCGGCCAGTTCCTATCAGAGGTGTGTGAAGGTCTGTGTGGAGGTGTGCGCTTGTGATGTGATGTCACGGAAAGGTGTTTGTGTGCGGCAGGTATGCAGCCATCTCCATGGCCAGTAAACTGTCGGACATGCAGCTGGGCGACTCTCTGGACATCGGCCCGCTGCTCACCAAGAAAGAGCTGAAACAGACCAGGTAGGGTGGGACTCGTATACGTGACGCAGTTACTTCCTGTGAGGGAATTATTACTTTCAATCAAACTAAGATATTAATTAATTCCCATCATATTCATTTCTGTCTTCTTTTCTGTTTTATATGTGAAATGAAAAACTTGAAAAACAATAATTTTTCAAACCAGGTGAACAAATCTAAAGACGCCACTGTTTTATTTGCCATGTGTACAAACTATATGCATCTTTCCTGAACCGATGACATCATCACTCCCGTCTCCCAACAGCAAACACGGTTTATGGTACGGTGTATCTTTTCATCACACTAATGTCTCCTTTCAAGCCCCTTTCGGATTCTCCACCATCTTCTTGTTTGTTAGTGTTGTCCAAGTTGTGTGCACATGCTCCATGTCGTTTTTGATTTTGGTGTAGTTCTGTGGTCACGTTACAGCGCCACTCACAGGCCTGGAAGATAAACTACAGCGTTTTTTTTTTTGCAGATGCACAAAATGATACTGATTACGACTCCATGTCATCTTCTAATGATCCAGTTTGGTTTGTCAGACTTGAATGTGACCAGGAATGCGCCGCGCTGGAGCGAAACAAGCGCCTGGCCGAAGCGCTGCAGATCGACCCGTCTGCCGACCCGTTCAATGTCCGCTCCACATCTGTTTATAGCGACAGCCTGAAGGAGGACGCCAGGTCAGAGTCAGTCTGTGACCCTGTGTGTGTTATCGCAGGATGTTGATGTGTTGCCGTGCAGATTGGACTTAAAACAACTTCCTCTTTCAGAAAGGACCTGAAGTTTGTCACAGAGGTGGAGGAGGAGATAAAGAACCTTGTGGAGCTTGCTAATAAGGTGGGATCGTACAGACTGTCTCCTTCACTCCTACAACATCCCACATATTTATACCAGAGCTGCACAATTAATCATATTAAGATTGTCTCATACCGCTGTGTGGTTTGTCTCTGCCGTGTTTCCATCAAGGACACCAGCTTTTTCAAATCAAACGACTTAGTTTCAGTTATCATTGTACATTGACAATGCACAACCCCCCCTAAGCTGCTTTGAACCAATCTCACACTTGTTTTCACCGTATTTGAGTCAAAGAGCCCAGTGTGCAAAGGTCACCAGTAGATCTAAATGTTTGAATATTGTCCGCAGGGCAAACAGCCAAAGAGGAGCCACTGCTTCCAGCCCATGAACAGAGAACACCGCAAAATCATCCACGACCTGGCCGAGGTCTACGGCGTGGAGAGCGTGAGCTACGACAGCGAGCCTAAACGCAACGTCGTCATCACTGCGCACAAGTACCCTACCCGCGCTCTCTCCGCACTCTCTCCGTTCATAAAGGTTTGACCGTGGCTCTTAGGGATGGTTGTGTGTCACTCATTCATTTCTCAGGGGGAAGTCGACCTGCCCGAAATCAACTCTGACGTCAGTGATTGAGCGAGAAACGTCTGCAAGAGCTCCGGTTCCCATCGCTCATATCAAACAGCACAGCAGCAAGTATGTCTGCTTCTTTGAATACTTAACTAGATGTTCATAATGTCCTTGGTAGTCAAGGGCCTCATCTTCTTCTCCATTGTTCTTGCAGGTCCGACAGCGGCAGCACTTGGTCCAAGCTGGTTAAAGAAGAACCTGTGATTGATTACTTTGATGTTCAGGACTAATGAGAGCTCAGAGGTCAATCGTGTCTGATGACACATGTTGTTCTCGTAAGTGCTTCCTGCGAGTGCTGCCTTCAACATCCACTTTGAACCTTGACTGAATGCTGCATCAAGTGTCCCTGTGAATTTAGGTAATAAATCTGACTGGATCTATCAGGTTTACTTTTAATGATTGTAGGATATTTATTAGCTTGAGCTCAAAAAATTGGTCTCAACTGTCTGCTGTGGTTTGAGTGGGTGGGTGAGACTGGGCCGCACTGCGGAGATAATGCTGTGTTTAAAACTGGACTATGACCCAGATGTGGTGCCGCACTATGAAATTTCTTCTTCTGTGGATGTTTCAGTTGAGATTTGGGACATCATGGTCTGAAGGGAGCTAGTGTCATGACCCGGGTCACCTTAGCTGGGTGAATGATCATCAGGAGATTGACTCTTTCCTGTGAGGTCCATAACAGAATGATAAATATGTTGACAAAGATGTTACGTTTTCTCTCAGATTGTCCTCTGTTAATCATTAAATTCGATTATGTACTGAGAAAAGCCCATCAGTTTCCATGGTGATTTTTCCAGCTTGATTATTATCAACAGGCGAAGTTCCCCACATAAGAGCATAGGTGAAGTAAATGTGACGACCTGAGTGGGAATTATTTGTAATGGTTCAACTCCTTCGTTCTGTACTAAACTAATGGTAAATTCACACATGGACTGTTATTAGTTTAATGATTCAACAGGATTCGGTGTGAAAGGATGCTTTGTATCACCCCACACACACACACACACACACACAACTCCCTTTGCCGAATGTGCACAGGGCAGGCTGCAGTGTTTCCTCCACAGCCCCTAAAAAGAGGATAATTTGTAGACACTCCCTGCCGGCGCTGATGTTTCATTCCATCGACCCTCCAGCAGAGACCGCGCCTGCGCTCCTGTCGCTTCCCGACGAGCCCTCACCAATCCCGGCTCTGGCTCCATCCCCGGCTCGGCGTCCCACAGGCCAGTGCTAATAAGTCGCCCTAGCTGCCTGTCCAGTAATGGGGCAGAGATAGGGAGCCTCTTGTGTCTGGAAGCCGTCAGGAAGTTGCAGGAAGCGCCGCCGCCGGACCGGACCCCTCCGCGGAGCCTCATCCTCCGGTCGCTGCTGTTGAGTTGCCTAAAAAAAGCGCCTGGTGATGGAGAGAAAGGTATGGAGGGCTCGGCTACCTTCTCACAGCACGTTTGTTTCATTCCTCATCACTTTACCTCGTCGAGCTGCTGAGTATCCGCATCCAGCGATGAAACTAGTCGGTTGGATCAGTGCGCACCGGAGTTTTGCCGTATTTTATTGTGTATTTTTTAAAATACGAATATATGATTGTCCATTGCGGCGTGCGTTCACACTCATTTTTGAGACATGGTGCACTGTGTGTGTGAGGATGGATGTTCTTGGAGATATTTCAGGTCTGTCTGCATCATGTCACTGTAGTTGCTGCACCTCGCCCCCTCCCCTCTCCTCCCCTCCACCACCAACCCCCTTCCTCTTCCCCTGTTCCCCCGTTTTCCAGCCGACGCAGACGGCAGCTTGTTAACCTTGACTGGTGTGTGGGAAACACGCACCGGAGGAGTAATAAAACGGATGCACGGTGAACCGTGCGTGTGCGTGTGCGTGCGCCACCCTCCCGTCTCTTTACGTATGTCCCCGTTAATTCACCCCCCCCACCACCCCCTCCATCGGCTAAATAATGGTGCTTCGTGTAGGCCCGCTGGGCCCCCACAACTATAGAAGTGTTGTTTTTTTATTCATGTTACAGGGAAACTTTATGTGTCACCGTGTTAAACTGCTGCAGCAAAATAGCTTTTATACGTTTTGGCCTCGGCTGACTGTTCAAAGTGGCTCATTGCGCATTAAATAAACCAGTGGTTTTCATTGTTTGCTATATTTTAGTTTAAATAATGTTTTGTCCCTTTTCATGTTAAAAAAAAAGGAATGGGCTAGCCTAGCTTAAATTAGCTTGGCATAGTTAATTAGCTAGTCTATCATCTCTGGAAACAGGTGGTTCACCTGTTAGCCTAGCTGTACTCAAACCAGCTAGCTGCACCTGTTACATATGTAATACATGGGTGTATTATTAATATTATTAATATTATTATTATTAAATGATGATGTATCTATGTATTTGTGTTTGTACAGAAAGGGAAGTTAGCCTCCATGTCCGGAAGTTAGCATAAAGTAGCATCATGTGTTAGTGGTGTGGTAATACTGAATGTTAACATGTGGGTGAGTACTGCATTATATGAATATTATATGAAGGGTAAATAAGGTCAGACTACATACAGCAATTCTGGAAATTGCCAGTAGAGGGCGACTGGTCGAGCAGAACTCAACAAACATGGTGAACTGGTAAAAAAAAAAAATATTAGTTCAGATATAAATATATGTTTTCAGGACTTTTTCTTTTCTTATTCGTTTTTTGAAGAGCCGCACAGACATTTTCATCTTCACTTATTATTTTAAGCCAGATGTTTGATAGTCATGTTGATGCAGCTAGCTTACATAAAGTAAAAAAATGCTAAAAATGCCTTCACTCGAAGCGCTGCTTTTTTTTTTTTAAGCTCAATCACGGTCACGCCTGACTTAAAACAAAATGGCGATGACCATCTTCAAAATAGTCGTCCACAAATGTCACAGCGGCTTCACGGAATTTTGGAGGCCATGTTTTTGTGCTGTGCTAAGCTAAAGTGTCCCTGATGATTCAGATAGGCCTACAGAGTTTGTAGGCACCTGGAGATTTTGTGACTTCAGCGCTTGATTGCTTATTCCTGCTTGCAGCAGCTCGGTGTTTTGCTGACTCCATCATGTTCCTGCCAGGGATAATGCAGGAACCTTTAGGGTTATCGTAAGTGCTTGTGTAATAAGAGCAAACGTGAATCCTTCCCAGTCTCTGCCCCCTAACCGCATGGGAACTTACGGGTGACTCAGCTGATTGCTTTTTCAAAAGAGCACTTCACGTTAATAGCCTATATGCAAAAGCATATAAATCACCATTCAGGAGTAGTTTGTTTGAAAAATGCTGCATGACCACTTGTATTATATTGTCTACCTTAAATGTAACCTTTTAGAAGTGTTTCAGTACTTTTTTCCTATATTGTTACATGCATGATGAAAGTGCCGACTCTTTTCCTTTCTCAATTTTAGCTGTTTATCGGTGATAAAAGGTGAATACCAGTGGTTGATCCTCATCAGTGATACATGCTCAGTCTGTTTCAAAGTGCAGTCCTCCCTGGCATCCCAGCAGCTGGCAGAGAAATTCCCTCTCAGCAGGAAGAAAAGGGAGAACGGTCCCATTAGTATGCAAGGTACCGTCACAGCTCCTGAGGTCTGATCAGAGGATCGGCTCCTTTTTCAGTCTGCTGAATGCCGGACCAGGCTTTTTAAGGGAAGCTGTACAGGATACCCTCCCAGTCGACACAAACACACACACACACACACCCCAGTCAGTGATGTTTGAAATATGGAGTCTCATCAAGGCCAGTCAGTGTTTTACTAAGTTTTTAGTTTCAGCTCCAGACTTCTCATATGGTCGTCAGCTCCATTTTACGCCCCGCTGCCACTGGAAGCCGTACAAGTTGGGCTTTGCTTTCTAAAGAGCAGGACACGTAATTTAAACATTCCCTGGCTTTTTGTTCTGTTAGTTTACGGGAATAAATGGACAATGGAGCACTTCCCTTTTTAGCTGGGAAGGAATGTGCTGGCTCAAAGGCGTTTTGTTACCCCGGAAACAGACAAGCTTACAGTGAAACCTATTGATTTCATTTCAAACAGTCTGAACTTTCTCAAGGAGAATATCTCGACAGGCTGCAGTTTGAGATTTGCTGCTGTCGTCTTCCGGTTGGAGACAATAGCGTTGCCTGCATGGGAAGAAAATAGTCCTCCAGAACTAATCCATTCGTTTTGGAGGATGGAATTCTAAGTATTTCTTCCATGTCGTTGTCACAGGAACGGTGTTACCTGGGCAAATCTCATGTGAATGTGGAAACTCAAACGACCTCATCTGGTCATTTCTGGTCTTGTGCGAGTCTTTGTGAATCTGCCACCAGCCTGCGTGGGCAAACAACACCGCCACAACCGGACCCTAAATCATATCATGGAAGACAGCTTCAGTCTACTGACACCTGGGCTATTTGGGATGAGTATTAAAATAATAATAATAATAATAATAATAATAACCGTAATAAACAACAACAACAATATATAATAAGAAAGTAGAGTCTTTACAAAATAATAAATAAATAAAAAAGTAGAGTCTTTACAAAATTAAAAAAAAAATGGTGCTGAAACATTTCCACCAATGTGTACGCAGGGTCTTAATACATCTTTGATATAATGACACACAGACGTATATTTGCTGTGCTGCAGTTAATTAATATTCACACAGACCCTCCGAGTCTTCACACAATGAGATTATATAGATTTGTACGATTTTAAATAGATGCTTTGTAGCCTAATTACACACAACAGCCCGTGTAGATGATAGTAATAATGATCTTTAATCACTGGCATCTCTAAAACAGTAGCTCTCTTTCTTTTTTTTCTTTTTTTTTTTTACAGAGCCACATTACTCTCATCTATAATGCAGTTGTCTAATGAGATCCTGCACTCGACTCAGAGGCAAAGTGTCCGGGCCCAAATGGCGCCACAGTTCACTGAGCAGCTGTTTGACCCATTTAGACGTTAACGCTCGATACTGCACCATCCTGATGTGCTGAACGGTGATTGTACCGACAAACATTTATCTTTCCAGTTGTAAAGCCTTTATAGACGTTGTTACGTGGACGTCCTCTTCTCTGGGTCAGGATCATTCATGAACATCTGTGGAAGTTATTTTTTACATCTCTCTTTTATGACCACTGCTAAATGTGCGATCATGTCTCAAAAAATGGCCAGATTTGATTTCAGCAGTGGTCCTTCCTCTGTCCCTCCATGTCTTGATTTCCGTGATGAGGCCGTGCACAAACTAATACTGGCCTCGTTCTGTCGCCACGCGCTCCCATCCCGCACGGGTAGAGCGGTGCTGAAAGATCGGGGTTGGGATTTTGCCTGGATGCAGAGAAGGAAGGACGCTGTGTAACCGGAGAGACTCTGGACTGGAGGAACGATTGTGCTGCCACACAACATCAGCTATCTGACGCCTTCGGTAAAATCAGGGTTTCTATTTTTCATGGTGAAGCTCTGGAATAGTTCCTTCATCTTTGTGGCTTCAACAGATTCTGTGGTTGTCATGGCTACGGCAAACAGGAAAGGCCCCGAAGCAGGTAATGCTTCAGGTTTGTTCCGTCGCTGTTGCTCGTTATAATTAATTCCTACAACTCGTCTCCGTCTGACGACCGCTGCCAGGGAGCTTAGTCAGACACAAAAGGAAGATTCTTTGTCCAAGGACAGCTACAAATCTGTCTGGAGTCTGAGATTTTTTTTAAAAAGACCACAAAATCTAAACTTTTAATACAATTCCTTGTGTGGAGTTTCGTCTCGGTGCCCTAAAACGACCCTCTCCTTCATGTCCCCCGGTGAAGGTGCATGTCTGATGGCCGTAGAGTAGCCGACTGTGGCCTTTAAGCAGCTTGTGCTGGGTTTCGTCTGCAGTGAAGAAAGAGAGAGGCCCAGCGGTGGGAGGGAATCCTACTTCACTCCTGCTCTCAGTACAGTCCCCCTCCTGCACCCCATCGGCCTGTGACAATAATGTTGACGAGTGCAGGTTGAGGGTTTCTGGTATGTAAACCTTCCCTCCGTACGCTCCTCATCAGCACACGTTTCGCTTTGTCTTCATTCTGTTAGTTTTTTTTCCCCCTCACAGGCCCATGACTGCACGTTACACACACATCTACACACACCAACTCACCAGAATATACAAAACAAGAGATTTCCTTTGGATATTAACAATACTGATGATGGAGAAAGAAAAGCTGGCTATAAATCCTACAAATCGGGCCTTATTGCTGTGGCGTTTTGCTCTACACCCCCCTCTTTTGGCCGAATACGGAAGTAAAAAGTTAAAAAAACAAAACCCCAAAAAAACAGTTTGATATTTAGAAAATAAAATCAGCGACTGAAACCTGAAAATGTCCCCGTCATCAAATATTGAGACAGTAACTGATCATATTTTATGACGTTGCAGTTGATTGTAAATAAATCCTGGGTCTGACCGGAAGCACGTCACGTGCTGCCTGTTTGCTCCCTCTGTTGGCCGTGAACCATCCTACCGCTGCTCTCTCACCTCCTGTCAGCCCCCGTCTGCCCCCCTGTCCGCTACGCACTGGGACATTACCATTTGGTGAGTCTGACTGGCTTTGGTGAGGGAGTCGATGGGGGTCCCGCAGGGGGTACTCCGACTCTCCAGGCTCTTTCTCTGCATCGCCTGAGCCGCCAGATCTCTTTGTTATCACGCCCACATGCCGTCGCCAGAGAAACAGGGACTGACACTATCTCTGAATAAAGCTGCACGTGTTTAGTTTTAAACTCCACGTGTGGGTTCAAGACGGTCATGTAGACGACAAGCATGTTTAAAGCTCGTGTGCTGTATGACGTGTGATGAACGTGCATGGACGTCGTGGCGAGGCAGCAGGAAGACGTCCTGCAGTGAGGTTCCGGCTCCTCAAACGCTTCTCAGACAGAATAAACGACGGCGGCAGTGCGCTGAACTGACCAGCAGGTGGCAGCACCAAGCAGACTAAACCAGGGCTGGCGTTTGTCTCCCAGTGAGTCCAACCAATTATCAAGGGTGTGAAAGAAGTGAAGGACAGACGGCGTACGCCACCGATTCCATGTCTGACTTTCACTGACATTCTACTGCCTTACGCCTCCATGTGTAAGTCACGAGTGATAAATACGTCTGCAGTGTTCTTTTATTACGCTTTCTACGGATGGAGCGTCCTCCTGAAGGTCATGACCTCTGGTCTACAGGTCGCCGCCCAGTAATCTCCTCTGAAAACCATGGAACATATTCTGAACAGATTTCTTCTTTTTTTATGGATTTTATGCAGTGATTGGTTTAAAAAAAGCTCCTGCCCGTTAACAGCTGAGTTAACACTCTCCTGCTGTTTTCACACCAGCGCAGCGCAGGAAGAGGAAACAATAACAGTGACATTTTGCCCCCGTGTGTCATAAGCCGAGCCCCCTTTGAACATGCCCCACTTCACCTCCTTTGTCATTCAAATAACCTCATGAATATTTCAAACTGATCTGACGGCGGTGAGAAGTGTGTGCGTATTGGGGGTTGTGGGGGTGGGGGGGTGTCGTCTTGGATGGGAGATTGTGAGGAGTAATGATGACCTGTGTGACACATCCCAACCCAGAAATCACAACCCCTACTGACTCCAGTAAAGATTGGCTGCATTTTGGCTCCTTCTTGGGGAGTTTCTTTTCAAAGGGGGCCCGCTATGAGTCACAGTGTCACCCCACTCCCCCGGTGGCAGTCACCTTGCCGCGCTGGCCGGCCTGTTTGCCCTGCACAGTGTGCCTGTGGCCTCTGGGCCGACCAGTGGGGGAAAGGTAAAGCTAATGATGCGAGCGGAGGAAGTTCTCGTGACCTGTGAATGCACTCTCACACTGAAACACAGGAAACGAAGGTGGTCCCGTCATGGTCTTCTGTTTGTGAAGTGGCTGTGAGAAGTGCTTTGTACTCTGTCGGTTCGGAAAATAACTCCAAACACACACACACACACACACACACTGCAATTTATTTGCATGCACGTGTTAATGAAATGTTGCGTGGCCCCTTTAAGAGCCCAATATCCTTTTTTTGAGAATGAGTCCAGACCTGGAGGTCTGACCGTGGCCTCTGGTTTGGCCACCCGGGAGGGCTGTGGAGAGGGGGGGTGGGCTGCATTAGAGGAAAAACGAACCGATCAGAATCCTCCCCAGCCCTGCTGAGACCGAACGGCAGCCTCAACGCTCGGCGCGTCCTTATCTACCAATGGAATGCAACAGCTGTGCAGGGGAGAGGCAGGGTGGGCTGGCTGAAACCCCCCTGCTAGACCCCCAAACAGCTCCATACACCCCTCCACCCCCTCTTTCAAGCGACATTCCGGGCTCCTGAAAGGCAGCTCTACTAAAAAGTGAGCTAGACACACTGAGACACTCGACAGGGCTGCTCCACATTCAAAATAGTGGGAGAGGGAGGGAAGAGAGAACGAGAGAGAGAGAGAGAGGGAGAGAGAGGAGAGTCAGGGACAGGCAGTGCTGAAAAGGAGAGCACAAAGAGAAGGAAAGTGGAGCAGGGGAGGGGAACAGGAGGCTGGGTGAAGGGAGAGGGAAAGACAAAAGAAGGAGAGGGGAGACATCGCAGGGTGAACGGAGGGGACTGAGCAAATGGCTACGGAGGAGACGGCGGGGGGAGCCAGGAAAGCCACCAAGAGCAAACTGTTTGAGTTCCTGGTCCATGGAGTGGTGAGTGGCGCTGTCCGTCATTGCCGTGAAGGGAGCTGGCATGCATCTGTGTGAATGCCTGTATGTGCTGCTCAAGTGTGTGTGTGTGTGTG
>JBBMJM010000014.1:1573976-1585274 GCA_037832705.1 Centriscus cristatus | reverse complement strand
GAAGCCTGAACAAAGCTCCTCCAGACTCCTCTAGCGGTTTCTCTCCTCCTCTCCCAGGTCATATTCAGGATCAGTGTTACGTCGAAGGGCTGTCCAAAGCAAGGAAAGCCCGAGACGATCAAGATCAAACCTCTGGGATTCACCGAAGAGCTGGAGATTCACCTCAACTTCATCTGCGAGTGCGAATGCCACAACGACGGTGTAGAGAACAGTGAACATTGCCACTTCGGGAACGGCACCTATGAATGTGGTGCTTGCAAGTAAGTTTGAAGGGATCTCGGTGTCGGCGAGTCCCCAGCAGCACCGTGTCACGTCCTCCTCTGCCCCCCCCCCTTTGACCTCAGGTGGAACAGAGGACGCGTGGGCCGACACTGTGAGTGCAGCAGCAATGACGTGGCGACAGGAGACATGGACCGGACCTGCCGCAAAGACAACGGCACCGACATCTGCAGCAACAACGGCGACTGCGTGTGCGGCAAGTGTGAGTGCAAGAAGAGAGAGAATCCCGAGGAGAGGTACAGCGGGCAGTACTGCGAGTGTGACAACTTCAACTGTGACCGCTCTGGCAACAAACTGTGCGGAGGTGAGTCAGACCGGCGGCGGCGGCGGCGGCAGCGGCGGCGGAGCTGATGTCACTCATTCCTGTCTGTCGTGTTCTCGCAGGACATGGAAGGTGCGAGTGCAGGGTGTGTGTGTGTGACCCCCTGTGGACGGGCAGCGCCTGCGACTGCTCTCTGAACTCCAGCACGTGTTTGGCCCGCAACAAGCAGATTTGTAACGGCAGAGGCGTGTGTGAATGTGGCACATGCAAGTGCACCGACCCCAAATTCCAGGGTCCCACGTGTGAAACGTGCCCGACCTGTCCAGGAGTGTGCACTGAATACAAGTGAGTAGAACGGACCGGCGGGGTTTATATTTGATGTCACAGACATGTGCACACGTAGAACTGTGGGTGGAACAAATGTCAGTTTGTCCTTTTCCACAGCAGCAGTCCTCTTCCTGCACGTCACAAACATCCACATGCTGAAAGTGGAAAGATTTTCCGTGCCGATCCTTTAACGGCAGTTATTGTCGGTTCCTATGAGCATATAGTGAGACAACTGAGCGGTCCAGTAAAGAGAATCGTGATGATGTGAAGCATTGAATACTACATTGGAGTTCATGTCTTAGAGACGTTTAAGTACAAGAGGAGTTTCAAACAATTCAAGTTCCGTCTGTCCCCTGCAGAGAGTGCGTTCAGTGCCGGGCGTTTGGCACAGGTGAGAAGAAGGACACCTGTGAGCGTGACTGCAGCAACTTCAACCTGATCAAAGTGCGAGAGCGGGACAAGCTGCCTCAGCCCAACTACGCCTCGTACCCTGTGATGCACTGTAAGGAGAGGGACGCCAACGACTGCTGGTTCTACTACACCTACGCCGTCAACAACACGGTGAAGGAGGTCCATGTGGTCGACAGCCTGGGTAAGCAGGGACATGAGCTGGGGCGTGGACGCTCGGTGGAACTGCAGCAGCCACCACTGGGTTGGATTTATGTTTATTCACATGCAGCTGTGTGATGCCGTCTTTCCAGTGGTCTCCACACCGGGGCTTCCAGCTGCCTGAACCTCTCTGCTGCTGTGTTTCAGAATGTCCTGCCGGTCCTGACGTCATCCCCATCGTGGCGGGTGTGGTTGCAGGCATCGTCCTGATTGGTTTAGCCCTGCTGCTCATCTGGAAGCTGCTGATGATCATCCACGATCGAAGAGAGTTCGCCAAGTTTGAGAAGGAGAAGATGAACGCCAAATGGGATACGGTGGGTGTTTGGGCTTTGAAAAATGAGTTTCTATCATCGGCAGTTGAGTTGAAATTCTCTCCACTTTTGAGCAATTTTAATGGAGAAAACGAGTGGTTGACTTGCCGGGTTTCAAGTATCAGTTCTGGTCCTGGGCAGCAGATGAGATTTACTTCACAATCAATCTCCACCGTCTCCCGACTGCAACCGCAAATCCAACAACGCTTTGGAAGACGCTCACAGTAAAAGGAAAAAAAAAACTGTTGGAGGCTTTTGTGGACTTTTTTGGAAATGTTATGCTCTCTGAGCATTTTCCAACGAGCATCCACAGCTCCTCCCCCTCCACTTCCTCTCCTCTGCAGTCACCAGCCAACATCAATATGTCAGGCCCTTGGGATCCAGCCAGACTTCGTGAGATGAGATTTGTCGCCACCTAGTGTTGGAATTTGAGACTTAGTCAAGTGGCTTGAACTCTCCTCTTCTCCTTCGACAATAAAACTACCAACACGCATCCTGCTATTTAATCAGTAAGAACGAGTCCAAATAAGAGCACGTCATCTCGGGTTTTTCATTCCTCTCGCTCTCAATGTTTTTCCAGCATCACTCACGCAGTCTTGTTCTTTTCCTCTGTCACGTTTTTCCTCCTGCTGAACTCCACTCTGTCCTCGTTCTCTGCCTGTAGCAAGAAAACCCCATTTACAAGAGTCCTATCAATCAGTTCCAGAACCCTCACTATGGATGTAAAGCTGATGTCCTTTAAGTTTGTATTTCTTTTCAATCCCACTTGATTTTTCCTGCATGCATCGTTTCATGTCGCACTTTCTGCTGCCGCCAGCGTCTGCGTTCTGTCAGCCGTTCACACAAACACAGAGAAGCAGGATTAGTTTGTCCCTGTTTGTTTTCAGAATCCCGACTGCATGAGTGTGCTGTGAATTACAAAACAGCTGTAACCGTAAAATAGATCCCAGGCTTCTTTCAGGTTTCTTGTTGGTCAGTCGAACACGACGTGTCCTGTTCATTACAAAGGCATGTTGTAACCGTGTGGTGAGAGTGATGTCAACTATTAATATCAAATCCAGGCCACACATCCATGTTTCCACGTTGTGTTCTTTGTGTGCACTTACAACACAGGTATTTGTTAAGATGTTCTTCACTAACTGCTGCTTTCTCCCTCCAGGGTGAAAATCCAATCTACAAAAGTGCCGTCACAACTGTGGTTAATCCCAAATACGAAGGCAAATGATGGAGCGTGAAATCAGTGAAATCTGCTCTGAAGTATTTGACGAATGCAGTATTTACAGAGTATCGGGCTTCTGCGGGGAATCGTGTTGTTTGTATTTGTGCGTTTCTTGTCGTCATGTACCTTTTGGCCACTGCTTCTGTACTTGTACTAAGACATATTTATATGCTTTGGTTGAATCTTAGATCCACACTATGTGTATATACTTTCAGTGATGAAACGAAGATGTTTTCTCTCCTGCCAAAGCGACGTATTACTTACGTATTAATTACGTATTACTTTTTCAGCTTTTCTCTCTTCCTCGACTCCAACTGTCTCTCGTCGTGTCTCCCTGTGCACTGACTGTGTCCTCGTGTCTCCCTGTGCACTGACTTCCTGTGTGTGTCTGTGTGTTTCCACCTGAGGAGTTCAATGTGTAAGTTGTCAGCGGTAGCAGCATCTGGTCAGTGTGCGCGTGTGTGTGTGTGTGTGAGAGAGAACGTGTGTGTATATATTGGAAACAAGTGCAAACATTAATTGAATAGTGACATAGAAATTGGACGCTGATTTTGAATCAGAAACCAGAAGTTGAAACATCCATCGTCTGAGGTTTGTTTGACTTTGTTCATACTGAGTTTTGTTGTGGATCGTGACACAGATTATTATCCACCTATTTGCATCACAAAGGGACTGTAAACCACTGAACGTTGAACAATCAAAGCATTTCTACCGTTTCGATTGACTAATTGATGTTGTACGATCTAACTCCAGTGACTATTACTCGTTCTCAGGTCTGTGCCTGTGTTTGAACATGCCAAGAACTATGTTGTGTCTGCTAGGTACCATCAGCCTTTTTTTCTTCTTCTTGTTTATCGACAGTAAAACAACAGAAGTGTATTGCTGCCACACCAGGAAAATAAAAACAGGCTGGTATCACATTATGACATGAAAGGTTTCTGGTAAAACAAAATGTTTTGTTTTGTTTTTATTTTATAACGAGATCATTTAATGTGTTAGCAGGATACAAATAATATTTTTTAGAATATGTGTAATAGTGTTATAAGATAATTTGCATTCCAACATAACATGATGCGTCTGCGTGTCGTAATGATGTGAAATCCTGAAATTGTCTTGTTACAACAGGAAAAATAAAAAGAAACATCATGTTATGATGTGATTGTGATCGGTTTTACTTTTTCTGGAAAAGCTTTAGCTTTAAAGCTTATCAGCACCAACATGTATGAGAGCACCACCCAAGCCTTTACAGTATTGTCTTTAAGTGCCTTTTATTTCAGTTCATTCGCACCCAATGCTGTAAGGAGTTATTTATTAAATAAAAAAACAAAAACCCTGTGCTTGTCTCTGCGCGTGAATGCACTACCTGGTCAGGATCGAGTTTTCAGAGATTCAGAATTACCTTCTCAGCCAGCACGTTACATGATCTTTGAAACGAATAGAATACAGAGAAGGTTGTCACCATTTAATCATTTTACACATTTAAGGTGGATGGATAGATAGATAGAGGTTCCATTACACATTTATTTAATACAAATGAAATTGTGTAAATGTCTTATTTCATGCATAATTTATTTCTAGTCTATCATCTGTGAACGTTCATTCATTCATTTTCTGCCGCTTATTCCGTTTCCGGGTCACGGGTGTGCTGGAGCCGATCCCAGCCCTGGAAGTCGCCAGCTCATTGCAGGGCCACATGAAAGACAGACAACTACTCATGCACTCATGATTTACTCCTTCACACCTAAGGACAATTTAGAGTGACCAATTAACCTCAGCAGCATGGGAGGAAGCCGGAGTGCCCGGAGAGAACCCACACAGACACGGGGAGAGCATGCAAACACCACATAGAAAGATCCCTGAACAGGGAGCAGGATGGGAAGCGAACCAGGGACCTTCTTGCTATGAGGTAACGGTGCTAACCACCGCACCACCATCTGTGAATGTGTCCGTTTTTAAAACATGCATCAGAAAGAATCTTCAAAATATTAAGTCTGGTTCTGTTCGCGACACGAGTTTAGGTGCACAGTGTTTTATTATTGTTGTTGTTATTTAAAGTAATAAAAAATAAGGAAGTATTGCCCTGAATAATAACGTTTTGCAGTCACTCTTCCCTTGCTGACGGAAGATTCCTCACTGCTCCGCTAGGGGGCAGCACGGCAGCCGAAGGCCCGGGTCTGTGGAGGAACAGACGGTCCCAGCTCTTCTTCACGAACCGCGGAGCAGCTTCTCCAGGCTGTTAGCAGGAACAGACGTCAGCGTCGGCGGTGGTCTCTAATCTGAAAGGACTGACTGACGCCTGTCAGAGAGACAGCGAAATGGAGGAAGACATTCTAACGACGCTGAAAGTGTTGATAATAGGAGAGAGCGGCGTTGGGAAATCCAGGTACGTGACGGCCGAAGAAAACGACGTCGTGGCAGACAGCTATTGTTAGCTAGCCCTTGTTAGCATGACAGTTAGCCTCACACGTATACTGTCAGGATTGTGGTTCTCATCCTTCACTTTAAACACACCTTGCTGCTGTGTGTATGTGTGTGTGTATGAAACCAATGCTGGAGATGTTGGAATCGAGTTTTTCCACCACTGGCACGGACACAGGACAGTTATTTCCTATGCTAGAAAACCCAGTGAATTACGTGTTAACCATCACTAACAACCAGGTCTGAGTGGGGATTTTACCAACACGGTTCGGACAGTGCCAATAAAGACCAGGTTTCAGGTGTGTGTGGGTGTGTGTGTCAGACAGAATGTCAGGACTACAGGGTAGTGACCTTATCGTCAGCACGAGATGAAATCATTGTCATTGATTAGTCACAGAGGAGGAATGAACCCTGTCTTCCTGGCCACAGTCTGTCTGTGACGTCAATCCGAGTTTGCTGGAATTCAGCGTGTAGAGATGAGCTGGAAGAGAGACGAACTGAATTACATCGATCTGATGCTGCAGCAAAGTGAACCAGACTCCAGCTTCAAGGCTCAGTCATTGAGTCAACTGACAAAATACCGCTGCAGTCTAATTCCAGCTTCTGTCCTTCAACAGCCTCCTCCTACGATTCACAGATGACACGTTTGACCCCGAGCAGACAGCAACTATAGGTGAGTGACCTGTGAACTGATGAAAGAATAAAACATGTGAACCGAGTTTACAACACAACCTCCCACTGATAGGTTTGTCTTCATCTAGGTGTCGACTTCAAAGTAAAGACCATCACAGTGGACGGCAACAAGGCGAAGTTGGCTATATGGGTCAGTTTAAAAAAAAAAGAAGAATAAATAAATAAATCATAGATCATTGCAGCACTTAAGCAGAATGTGTACAAACCGCACCATTGTTACGACAGGATTACTGTGTATGTGTATGTTTAGTTTGGAAAACTGTTATTTTCTCTGGTAAACTAAGTTCAGATGAAGGAGGTTTGGTTTGATGTCTGTCATGTTACATGAAAGTAAGTCACGTGCTGGGCTGGTTGTGTTTTGCAGGACACTGCAGGACAAGAACGCTTCCGAACGCTGACGCCCAGCTACTACCGAGGTGCACAGGGAGTCATCCTGGGTGAGCTGTCGCACCATCGCCTCCAGTGTGTGTGTGTGTGTGCGTGTGCGCGTGCACCGTCATTCAGTGGACATTTCTTTCTGTTGTTTGCCACAGTCTATGATGTCACACGGCGGGAAACCTTCACCAAACTTGACAATTGGCTCAATGAGCTGGAGACGTACTGCACCCGGAATGAGCTTGTGAAAATGCTGGTCGGAAACAAAATCGATAAGGTGGGTGTGTGACGTGTGATACTTAAAACCTGTTGTTGGTAACGTTTTCTCATGTGCATCGTTCCGCCTCCTCCTCCTGTTTTAGGAAAACCAGGAAGTAGACAGGGCCGAAGGTCTGAAGTTTGCAAGAAAGCATTCCATGCTTTTCATAGGTAAGTTGTGATTTGATAACAAACCATGGCCACGTCCATGTGACAGGTGTGCAGATGTGATCTCCATGGAAACGCAGGGTCTTGTCTCCACTGCTGACTGCATCCGTTCCTCCTGTCTATCCTCAGAGGCCAGTGCGAAGACCAGGGATGGGGTTCAATGTGCGTTTGAGGAGCTGGTGGAGAAGGTCATCCAAACTCCAGGATTGTGGCAGAGCGAGAGCCACGGCAGAGGAGTGCAGCTCACCGATGAGGACGCTGGAGGTGGGACTTGCGGCGGCTACTGCTCCCTGGTCTAGTCGATTCAAGCACTGCTGTGATGTGAGCTCCCAGACTCTCCCTGCGTCCTCCGTCTGTTTTCACACAGACACGTTTTGCACACAGAGCCGCGCTACAATGCGAATGCATCCCAGCCTCCCTCTCTGAACTTGGACTGAGTTCTTCCATCCTGTGTTTTAGTATTTTCTGTCCAGTTGCAGCTGTTTGCAGCTTCAGGGCCTTTGGTCAGAATGAGCAGTTGTCTGTCTGTGGGACAAACCACAACTGACTCTGTTACGACCGATGTTCAGTATTGTCTGCAGCCTTTTTTTTTTTATCTATAAGCACACGTGTCCCTTCTGCTCTGTCCTGCCCCTGAATGCTGTGCTGCCGATGAAGACGCTTCTCAAGCCAAACCCTTTGTCTGTTCCCACTCAGCTAACGGCAGGATGCCTAGCTGTCCACGCTGCTGCCTGACTCGCTCACGATATTACAGCTACGACGTGTTTGACTTCTGTACTGACTTGACGAGTGCATAAATCCAATAAGCTGCGGCACCAAACTCTCCACTGGGTGGAGCTCTCCTCTCTCCTACATACAACAACACTATCACTGCTCTTCTTTTGACTGGACAAAGTGCAATAAGAGAAGAGGCTTTATTTCTGGTACCTGTGGGTCAGAGAAGCCATTGCGACGTCTTCTACTTTTTTTTGGAAGTACTGAGTGAACGGCTCTGATAGGATCCATTCTGTCACTAATGGAAATTGAACAGAAATTGTCTGCCTGCATGAAATTCTGTGCCATTTGTTTGTGTGTTTGGGGATATTTTAATGTTGATTTAGCTGAAGGAACTAAAATTAAACTTCAAGATTGAAACAAAAAGTGTAACAAACTTGTAAATTGTGTATTTTACATCTCATTCCTGAGCAAACTGTAAAGCTGAATGTAAACGTACTTGACCACAAACCGCCCTGTGTATTAAACTTCATAAATTGTTTTTTAAGGGAAAACACAGACGTGTTGATCCACACTGAACTATCTGTCCTGAGTGTCAGGACAAAAACTACTGGTGTGGTTTGTGTCGAAGATGTGACTGCCAGCTGAAGGGTCCTCTGAAGGTCGTACACCTCAGATGTGTGATCTGTGTCAGTAATCTGTTGGCAGACACGTCAGGAAACACCAGCACAGCCAGGATTTTCACTCCAGTGGTGCAGTTACGTGAACGACACTCACATGGGATTTGTTGGTATGTTTATTAGAAATATCAACCAGTTTGGATTTTGTCGGAAAACACCCTCCTAAGCACTCACACACTAACACATTATTCCCAGTTCTTTCCATACCTCCACAACTCAAGTTGGTCGTTTTTTCGTTGGTTGTTTTACCATCCATGGATGTAAACACATAAAAATAACCAAGAACCAATGTGTGCAGGTTGTCTTCATCTTTACAGTAATCCCAGTTTGTATTCCACCAACATGTGCGGCTCGCCCATCATTTCAGTCTGCGTGGGATCTGGAGTGGAACATGACAAACGGCAGAAGTTCAGCAGTGACGTTTCAACGGGCAAAAGCTTCCTGTTTCAAACACACAGCTGGAGGTTTCTCACCGTTCAGGATGTCCTCAAAGCCAATCGACTCGTCACCACCTCTGAGTGTGTCCAGCGCTAGGTTGGAGCTCTGCAGGAATGGAAGCCGCTGGATCTGGAATGAGGAGACATGAGCATCAGAATACTGACAAGCAACATAACAGCAAAACAAAGGAAGCCCCATTGGTGTGTACCTGTCTCGCTGCTCTGTACTCCATCTGCAGCTTGAGCGGAGCATGGAGACCCTGGATGTTCCTCAGGGTGGAAAAATTCATCTTGTCCTGGTTGACCTGGAACTGCAGCCCACAGAAAGAAACTACTGTGAACGTAGAAGCCACTCTGCATCACTGTATAACTGACGTGAATCGATTCTAATTTCGGAACACGTTTGACCATTGTAGGACATCACTACAGGAGCCCGAGTGTAACATCTGGTCTTTTGGTTCCTTTTCTTCAAGCAAACTTACATTCTTTTCTGACAGCTCCAGGGGATGTGATGGAAGGATCTCATTCTTCACACTGGTGAAGCTTTTAAAGATAAATGCAACATACAGGTTAAATTCACCAACATGAAGGAAGTTCATTCAAAGAAGTCTGTACAAGTAAACGTGTTGTATCGTGACAATTTGTGCATGTGCTATGTTGGTAGTTTAGATGCATCATCAGTGGACATTAGGGGATTTACCAATACTGAATAATTAAGATATTCATTCATCAATTCACTTGACGGTACATAACATATATGAGAAAACCACTGACATTTTTTAATAAATAATTTCAGCAATCAAAATAAGAGTACAAAATGATGATAAAAGTTAGCATTTAGCTTAAGCTTCCTTTTCCCAAATGGTCTTGACATTTGAAGCAATATGACAAGGATGAAAATGTTAGCTGAAGGTGGTGATGTAACTGATTCATTTTACTCATAATATACATGCAATAATTTAATATTCGTCCACTGGAAAAGGATCTCACCCGGTGCGCAGAGAATCCTGGACTCCATACGACCCCTGAGGACACAAGCCCGCTACAGGAACGCTGTCTTTCAGCTGGGAACGGATTCCTCGGGAATTCTGTTAAATGACAAAATACCACCCATTTCTTCACTTGCAATTTCAGCAGTGTTGACATTCGAAAGATCTTGAGTAAAATGAAGGAAGACTGTGGCTAAATAAGCGTAGAGTCACATACTAGCTAGCTAGCATTAGCTCAAGTGACTAATCACATTCGCATTAAGAGACATCCGCCCTGTTAAAACAGAAGGCAAAGCTTCAAATGGTCAACTCTGTAAAACATAGTATTAACTCTCTGTGTGATAATGTTACGATTAGAAGAAATTTCAAAATGTAATATGTAGAAATATACCATGTTGATGTCTCTGTTTCCACTTTCTATTCCGTGGATGGTTATTTCTTCTTCTTCTTTTTGGCAGATGTCAACCAACGTTAAGGAGCACTACCGCCACCTACTGTGTGAAGTGTAGACCAACGCGATCAATCTGCCCCAAAGCAAAACCAAAGATAAATACACAGATACATAAACAAATACAATCTTTACTTAATAAAATAAACTTATATATATTCCCATTTTGCACTATTAAATATCCACTCACTTTAACTTGCCTTACCTTCCTTTCCAACACTGGAAAATTATTGTATCATCTGCCTCTTTCCACTCACATATCCCAGCTACGTTCCTAGACACCAGAGTTGCAGCTCTGCCGAAGTGTTTCTTGTACGTACACTTATCCTGGTCCGTTCTGCAGACGATTTCCGGTTGTGCCGCTCTGTAACAATGACGCGTCTGGTCTGAGTCTGGCAGATACTGTTTAATGTTCTTTAATCTTCTTGTATAATGGCAGTTGGCAAACAACTATTAGGTACATTACCGCCACCTACTGGAATGGAGTGTGGGTCACAATGATCTATGCTACCGCGCTTAAAAACAAACAAACATGTCAAGCGCCCCGTTTACCTATGCCTTTGTAAATTCTATAATAATAATTCTATAATTCTGTATGTTGTTAGATTCCTCTTCAGCTTTTACCACTCCTACGTTCCCTCCCTCTTGCCCCTTCCTTAGAGATATTATCTGAACTTTGCACTTTAACAAAAGTCTTTACTAACATTTCCCCTTTTTATTAATCTTTTACTGCTATCTTTTCATCTTACTTTAATATTGGATATCCATATTCCCTTTTAATAACATTCATTCTCTTCATCATTCCCCAAACTTCAAATTTCTGTTTCCCTTCCGACCGAATCACAAAATTCCCTCCAATACTCCCTTTCTGTACTTCTTATTACCCACCTTACTTGTGCCTGTGTTTTCCAACAAAATCTGGGTCTGGTATGGATCAGCGCACAACTTCACAATGTTTAAAGAATTTATTGGATACAATCCCACAGCAAGCAGATGACAATATTAATGCTAGATCTAGGTTGTCACTCCTGAAACCCCGCATTAATAGTCTTCACAACAGAACATACAATATCAGCTTTACATCATCTTACCGTTGACAAACGGGCGGAGA
>JBBMJM010000014.1:1379508-1396975 GCA_037832705.1 Centriscus cristatus | reverse complement strand
TGCTCTTCCGATCTCAGGCCACAGGAAGGCAAGCACAGGCTGAACCCCCCCCCCCCACACACACACACACACACACACACACACACATCCCCCCCTCAACTGCCGCAGCAGAAGTCGTTTTCATTTCTTCTTCTTCTTCTTCACAATGGCTCGATGGTAGCGCTGACATACAAGGCAGCACGCACAGCTTTGACCACAAAACCCCATAAACACACACACCCTTCACATCCTTCACACTGCTGGCTTGTTGTGTTCAGTGAACCTAGAAGAAAGGAAACCACTCGACATACACACCCTTCCTGCTGGATTGTCACTGCAGCAGTCTCACAGACAGTCGTATCTGGATGGGTTTAACTCATGGGACGGTGCAAATAGGTTCTGGTTCTCACCTATTGGTACAAGAATAGGGAAATAGGAATCAGGAGGCGATGTTGGAAGAATGTTTTATTTAGTCATACCTTCCTGTTTCCATACTGAACGGCTCTCCAGCACTTTGAGTTCAATGACACCATCTGAACGTCGACATGTCCCCGGTATGAATAGAATCCCGATGTTCACCATCGTCTGATTTTAGCACGTTACCTTGACAACAAACGACAGCTACGCTGCTGAGTCTGACGTTCATTAGTTGGTACGTCGTCACGTTTGTACCTGGTGCTGCTGGCTGAAGTGATACAGCTCCGCAGTCTGTGATAACTTCTAACTCACCTCTGCCCAACATCGAAACAACAGCAATTACAATATTTAAAGCATTTAACCATTTGACCCTTGGAAGATCCCATATGGTTAAGTTATATATAGAGCTGTAAAACATGTACCTTTTATATAAAACTTCATGTTTGGTTACTGCACATATACTGAAGCGTCATGATCCGCAGCCTGTATACCATGTGACATGTTTGCCTTGTTATCAGCATTTTTTGTCTTTTGAGGAATTATTTCAGTTTTATAGTATCTTCAGACACGATCCTGCAGTGCTTTGGTTGGTTATTCATGTACAACCATCAGCTTACTTTCACTCGTCGCATGCTCACTGTACTGGGTCGCTGGTAAAAACAAATATATTAGAAACACTGGAAACTGTGCTGAGCACATCTGAACACAAGCATGAAACGTCTCCAAATCTCGTGAGTGTCACCATGTCAGACTTTATTTTCAGGCTGTTGAACTACAGACCAACAGCGAAACGCTATAGTACCATTGATAAAACCAAGAAATAAATAGTGTGTGATACTGCAGTAGCACATTAAAAAGGACACACATACACATGGTACATCCTGTCCATCGTTACTGGATTGGAGTATATCAGAAGGGTGATACAGTCCAACGACAGTACTCGTTCACGTGCACTGACAGCTTCTCTGCATGTCCTCTGCTCAAGTATGACATCAGAGCACAACGACGAAAACCAGGACGATCCAGCCACTGACGTCAGTGGACTGTTTCCATTGACTCCTACAAACAGACACGACAACGGCTGGGTGTTAAAATTTTGTTTGCCACTTTTCACAATCTTTTTTTGGCTTCATTGAGCAGACATAACGGTGTCATCTAAACTCAAGTGGACACGTCCACTTTGACACACAAACATGTTTATGGCAGCTTAAACATAACTAATTTAATCGTAGTATGTTCAGTTCCAAAACCTTCAATGTGGAACCATCAAACATCATTGTGAACACGGAAAAAGTTTATGATCGAGTTGAAACCGTGCAGCAAATGTGGGGGGGTGGGGGGGTCCTGTACTGTTGTGGTGGCAGCAGGTTCTTCAGCTTCTATCCATCCAGAGGCTTCCCGAGATATACCATCGTGACTTCCGTATTACCGTATACTGCTGAGACAGCAGGGAACAGGTGCGCTTTGGGAAGTCCACGAAATGCTACTCCGAGGAACTCAAACCCCCTCTCGAACGCTAACGTCTTGTCATCCATGTCTAGGATCACTCGTATTCTCTCTCCAATCTGTGAACAAACAATTCCACAGCCTGTTTTACAAGCAGTGAGGGGCCGTGCCTTTAAAGAACACTTGAATTAGAAGTTATTGCACCCACCTGATATTTCGGGGCATTGTTGCACTGTGGGAAATTCCCATTTACTTCCCCGTTGTGTAGCAGGTTGTTGTCAACCAGGTTCCAGCCCCAGCTCTGGTCATCGCTGCCCAGCAGGGCCACGTAGCCTTGGCACTGCATGGACGCCCGCTTTGTGGCAATGCCTATCACTGCCACCGTACCAAGCGGGCCTTCCCACCAAATCTCCCAGGCGTGGCGCCCCTCTGAGAAGCCGATCTTGGCACGTGCGCCATCTGTGCTCTGGGCGATGGGGTTGCGGTGCAGGGTGAAACCGTTCTTTTTGACGTAAACGTTGCGTGAGCAGTCGTGGGAGCTCAGAGCATGTTGGAAAGCCTTGATCTGTACAAAGCAGCACATGGATCGGTTATTTCATACTATTGTTTGATGTGCATCCACATTTCCATGAAACATCAACCAGTCTGGATCGTAAACTTCTTTGAAAGTGGTATCGACGGTTTCTCTTACCTGTTTGAGATACATTGGTCAGTACAATCCTACTGAAATTTTGACAGTTTCAAGTGAAACATCTGAGCTTCACCCAGGTAAGACTATTTTTTACTCTCAGCAGAAATGATGCACAATAATTAACAGGCTATATCCCCATTCTGAGAGAGTATATAATGATGGTCCTTGGATTGAAATAAGAACAAAGGTCAGGCATGTATACTCCGACATGCTGAAATCACAGAAACGTGGATAAATGGTGACCTCTAGTGTTCTTGTATGAATGTAGCACATGGCTCAGCTAAGTGCCTCCGGGACTAAATTAACACTTGTGGGGGGTCATTATCCAAACTAAAAGGCATTGGAGGACCTACTTTCCCTCTGTAGGTGGGGAGGTTGCACAGTATGTCCGAGCGCAAAGCTTCATCGCTGAGAGTCCGACTGGACAGGCTGCGCCACACCTCGCTGTTTTCATCCGCCAGGATGTTGTTCCAGTGCCAGCACACCAACGCGCATCGCACCAAATCGGAGAGTTCCAGATAGGAGAAAATGTGCTCCAGGACCCGAGCTGGCAGCCTCCCGGCGATCCCCGCAGCTGCGGCGGCGTAGGGCGAGCCGCCGGCGGAGCTACAACTGGCGGCCGCCGCTGCTGCACCCATACAGGAGGAGCCTCCGCCTCCACTGGCCGCTCCAGACATCGTGGCTTCGCTCTGTTGCTGTCGACGCCAGGCGAATTGAAAGCGTCAGCGTACACCGAACCAAAGTCCCTAATCTAACCGAAACATTGTCATTTCACCAACTGACTCAGTCCTGGGTCACATTAGAGCCACAACACTACACACTTCTCAGTTTCAATGGCCGAACAGACGATGCGTCAAGGTCCTGGAAGACCAAAATAAAAACGACATGACTAATAAAGATGCGTAGACATATAACTTAATGAACTATTGACTCTTATAAACTAACCACTGTTTGTAATGAATCAACTCCTGATAAGCTGTGAAATAAAACAGAGTCACTTCAAAAGCCTGATATATATTTTATTGCCTGCAAGGACCGCTGAGTAGCCATCATAACACGGTCATAACGAGCCCACTAGGTGTACTGACTGACTGTGGTCAGGTAAATAATAAAAATAAAATAAAACCAGTCTTCTGTTGTGAATACAAAATGAAAAATAAAAACACAAAAAATGCAGCGTTGATCAGCGTTGATGTCTATTTAATAATAAACATTGCTGCCTCCTGTCACATATAACCATCATTTTATGTCGTACTTGAGGTGAAGGCGAAGAGGGGAATTGAACTAAAAATGAAAAGAAAGTGTCTATTAATAGAAAAAATGTAAAAATTGACAGATCACGTGACACGCCACGGAAGTGACGCGCGGTGCTCAAAAGAGTTCAGTAAAGCATTTGGGAGTCAAACACCAGCTATCATTATTCTAATTCATTCCCGAGGACGTAAGGAGACGACCAGAAGACGGCCAAGACAGCGAACAGTAAGTCACTGTCGTTTACCTAGGAGGTGGGATGCCGGTGCGGGATGTGGGACGGGCGGCGGAGGACACAGCTGGCTTGCCGCTGTCTCCGGTGCTGTGCGGCCTGGTGACGAGCTGTCTCCATCTGGCTGCTGTCCAGACAGCCCGCTGGCTTCGGGCAGGTCAGACAGGTGACTAGCAGGTCATTCGGTCCTTACATCGGATCATATCGGCAATTGGGAACTAACTTAGCTCACCGCTGTTTCAGCCGCTAATTAGGCTCCTAAGTTAAGCTAGCTAGGTGATGACAAAGCCCCGCTGCGTTCACATTCACACTGCGTCCCAAACCTCTGAAACATTCCTCCACTCAAAGGTCGACATGTTTAGGTTGCAAGAATGCAGCTAAGCTTAGCTGTCATATTCGATTGGATGTTCAGTGAACAAACTCACAGGCAGATAACCCGCTACCAGAGTACAAAACATCATTTCATCATCCCACCCGGCGTTGCGCGTAGGGGAATCGAGCTATGGAGCCGAGTGCAGCTCGGAGTTGTGCGATCAATTTGGGGGGGAAAAACGCAGACAATTGCAGACATTATTACAAGTCATCTGACCCGTGGTTTCACAAATCAAAACGATATACAGTTGATTATCAGGAGAATTTATACGGCTCACTGAGTCAGTGACATACACGCCACCTCAACGTGATTGTGGGCATAATTGTCTACATTTTCCTTACGGGAATGCAGACAGGGTGCAATGGACGTGTTCTCCGCTAGAGGGCAGGGCTGACGTGATGCTTGTTTGTGGATGCCAACAAAGTGAGCAGCATGTACAAAAAAATAGGTGAAATTATGCTTCACTTGAAGAACAGGATTAAGACACTACATGCATTAGAAAGAGCTCCGGAATCCACGTCGACTATCTCATAATGCATATGTGTCGATGCAGTATTTTCTCATAAAACCCTTCTTAGAATTAGGCTCTAATAACTGAGCATCACCGATATGTGGCCAAATAATCATGATATTATCCTTCATGTTGATGACCAGAAATGTCAGTTGGTATTGATTTTCTGGCAAAAATCACTGAAATGTATCAAAACTCATCAATGTTGTGTTCTTGGGTCATTCGCTTCTTTCATTGCAGCGTCTGTGAGTCAACAATCATAATGAATCCAGTGTACAGCCCTGCACCAACAGGGGCCTTTACCAATCCAAAGGGTATTGGCTATCCAGGCAAGTTAAAACGTTGCTGTGTAACTGTCTCCAAGAAAAACAAGAGACACGTGTAAAAAACGTATGCTGTATTGGTTTCAGCTGGATTTCCTGTTGGATATGCTGCCGCTGCCCCTGCATACACTACAAACGTCTACGCAGGAGCAAACCCAACATTCTCGAGCGGTGAGTTTGACGACCCACTGATATCCAGGGTTTAGATATATGCAGGAACCCACAACAGCATGTCTCTGACATTCATGCTGCACAGATGCTTCATATGCAAAAGAAGCATGTTGTCATATGGATAATATGCCGCTGAATTCTGATTGAATAGGACACGTTGGCTGAAACTATGTGTAAAACGTTATTTTTTTATTTAACAAGTCACAAGTCTAACCTCAAGTGAGTGTCAGCTTTGCATTCGTTGGCTTCAGATCAAAACATAGTGACTCTCTGACTGGAATTAATGGTACATTTGGTTCATTTCACACCTTTAATGTGTCTTTAATGTTTTTCATTCAGGCTATGCATCAGGCACTCCTTTCAAAATGTCTTGTTCTCCCAACACGGGGACTGTCCCACCGTACTCCTCCTCGCCTAACCCCTATCCTGCTGCTGTTTACCCAGTCAGGAGCACCTACCCCCAACAGAACCCATATGCACAGGTCAGTCTCACCGTGTTATGAAAGGATGTTTATGATATAATATTCCATGATGATGAATTGGCCAGGAGATGGCGCCCTAATCTTTTTTTTCCCTTATTCAGGCACTAATACCTTCACAACAACAAGGCACTTACTACACACAGCCCTTGTATGCTGCACCGCCTCATGTTATCCATCACACGACTGTTGTCCAGCCCAATGGTATGCCTGCAGCCATGTATGCGCCACCGATCCCTCCTCCCCGACCCAATGGAGTTGCCATGGGGATGGTTGCCGGCACCACCATGGCCATGTCCGCTGGTGGGATGCTTTTTTTTTTTTTGTTTTTTTTTTTAAATCCCCAAATGTTTTGTTGAATCATTACTTTCTCTGCTGGATATAAATGCTTAATGTGAAATCCTACACACTGTTTCTCAGGAACTTTGCTGACGACTCCATCACCAGCGCCTGCTGCTCTCGCGCCGCACCAAGTCAGCATGCCCACATATCGGACTCCTGGCACTCACAGCTACAGCTACGTGCCCCCACAGTGGTGAAGCGAGGGCAACGTGAGTATGACGTGTGTCTTTCATTTTTTGTATCCTTAAAAGTCCGTACTGACCCTGCACACACGCTTTCTTTAGGTCAAAAGACAGCAGATATGCATTCACACTCGAGTCCAGTGTTTTTTGCTGTTGGTGACGGCCCTGCACCGCCAGTGTCTGCAACCAATTGCTATTCTTCCAGCATAATGTGAATCTGAAACCCAACTACATAGAAACAAGCCCATTTGGATCGGGAGGGGAGTGAAGAATAGGCACATCCCCGTGACCCCTCTCAATTGAGTAAGGCTGCATTCCATGCCACACCCCTGCGCCAGCGCCTCTACAGCCTGATGCATATCCCCCCATCAAGCAGCAAAGCCTCCATGCAAGTGTTTTTTTTTGTAGACAGTCATGCAGGATTTTATAGCTTCAATCTTAAATGGTAAAAAGGGAGTTTGGATTTGTTCTTTTGTTTGTGGAATTATTTTGGGGGATACATATGATGTTGAATGCATGTGTATATATAGTTATATGACGTAATGCTAGCTCAATCTACCTGCTGTGACAGATGCAAAATCAACAAAAGGCACACATCCAAAGGAACTTAAAATAAGAAAAAGAAGTAATAATGTACAATGCTGAATCACCAGTGACCATTGTCTTAAATGTGAAAGACAGAAATGTTTGTTCTTGCAAAAACGGAGTTGCGCAGTGAAGTGCAGACCAAACTCTTATATTTTCACTGCTGTGTGTTTTGGTCAGTGACGCTATTTTTTATTATTATTACTATTATTATTATTGTTGTTATTATTTCTCTCAGTGCTGCAGTGTGTTTTTGCCATTATCATGTTTTAGGATGAGATGACTTTTTGCCTCTGACTGATGGCCATTCCAATACTTACCCGTTTTAAGTGTTAAACCTTTTTAGGGGGAGACTATAAACTTCTCAATAACCATTTCCCCCCGAGTAGATCTGAGGCACTACACAATTACACCACTGCTAACTGTGCAAATGTTGAATGTGAAAAATATTGTTCAACTCCATATAGAACCACTGAAGGAAAGCACTCATTCTTGTTTGTTGAGATACCTGATCCCTTTGACATTGCTTGAAGTTTTAGTCGCAAAGTTTTAGGCTGAACCACCGTTATCACTGTCTCAGAGTTGCTTTTCTCGGTTGCCTCGGTCACCTTAATTAAATCTGTTTTGTAAATGTTATTTTTGTGATTATGGTTCATGTTTTGTATTCTGAAGAAAGAACATAATAAAAAAATAAATGTCAGATGAATATTGCTTTTTTTTTTTTCTTTTTATTATCATTTTTGCCTACTACTACACGCAACCGACCAACTTCCTTAAATTGTACAACATTGGAGACATTGGAGTATTCAATTTGAATGTAAGGTGTGGCCAGGGGTTGACTGGTTAAAGGCTAAAAGGGAGTTAAAATGTACGGTTGATTTGGTGAGTGAGTTTAAACGTCACGAAATGACAGAGTACAGTGATTTTACACACGTATACACACAAGGTAATATTGCTTTGATTTACTCAGCTACAAGGATAAGACTGTAAGTCTGCTGTCTGAACAGAAGGTGGCGGTAATGTTCCAATAAACTGGATGCCAACCGCCGTTAAACCAGAAGAAGAAGAATTTCCCTGCAGTTTGGCGCGCTAAGTTGGAATTGTTTTATTTATAAGAGAGGTTGTCACCACTTTCCCACTTTCAAATCTAATGACGAACATTTTACGCCTTGTAAAACATCGACATTTCATTTTGGACCCATCCTTCCTCTTGTTCAACTCCAGAACGCCGAGTTTGAAGGGGAAGATAAGCGAACGCCAGGTAAGAGCAGCACGTCGTACCTAGCAAGTTCCCTGTGGAAGAAGACACTGGAAGCTGTCACCTCAGAACCATACGTGTTATTAATGTTCACTCGAAACGTCCACCACGTCGAAGAACAAACGGAAACAGTTCAACACGTCTGTGTCCTTACACCAGAAACGTGCATGTTTGTATGTTTCCTCCAGCCGTTGTGGACACATCGGACCTGGGTCAGGTCCTGGCAGTCAATGGAGGATGAGCAGCCAGAACAGCCGCACAACCAAACCAACTGACTTGTTCCAGGATTTATGTAGACAACTTGGGGAGTGTCATCAAAATGCTCTAGAAGGTATGAGATCCTTGTGTTACTGGGGGCTTAAGGTGAATTCATCAACCAGGGAAATGCAGGGACTCTGAGGATTGTGAGTGTTTTCTCGCCTCATATTTTCTCCTGGTTGACCCTCAGATCTGAACTGAGATATTTTAAATGTTGCCTCTATTATTGTTTTAATTATTTTCAATGCTTTGTTTGTTGTCTTTCAAGAACTGGAGGAAAAAATCAGCAAGTTGAAAAGAGACCGTTATTTGTGAGTATGCTGCTACTTTGTGAGGGAGCATGTGTTAGATCTGGGTTTTAATACGTTATTAGAAAATTGTAACTTTTAGATCTAAATCATGTTTATTTTTGACAGAGATGCACAGAGACTTGAGGTATTTTACAATCGCAACCAGAAGCTGAAGGAGCAAACTAAAGCCCTGCAGGAAACCATTGGACTGTTGGAGGACAGGTAACATCCTGAAAGTCTGAACGTTTTTTGTCTGCTGGTAAGAAGTAGTTGAGAACAAAATCTTTATCGCCAAATTACAAACACACAATTTCAGATGATTTTATTTCAGCCGTGTGTAATTTTTTAACATGGCAAGGTAAAATTTGTGCTTTCATCCAAGTACAAACAAGGTGTTGGTCAAATGTTCTTCTGGGATTCAAGTGTTTTGGGTTTTTTTTAAATTTCTTTTAAATCACAGTTTAACGTAGTGAATGAGGTATTCTGATGTCAACAAATGTCTGTCCTCACTCATTCCAGGCTGCGAGCAGGAGAATGTGATCGATGTGCAGCCCTGAAGGACAAAAACAGCGCAGATGGGAATGAACGTCTCATCCACAAACTGAGTACGTGATCATCTGCACACCCTCGTTTTACAAAACACGTTCGTGCTTGAACCAGACACTTTGTAATCGTTTTGTCTGCAGAGTGTGAACGAAACAACCTCGAGGATGAAAACAGAAAACTACATGCTGAGTTGCAAAAGCTAAAGACGTCTCAGTAAGTCTGGTGATTTGTTGACATGTGTAAATCGGATGTATCAGTTCTCAGTGGAGAAGATTGTGTTCTGCTCCTGCAGCTCGGAGACCCTGCAGGCTGTGTCCTCCGACCCGGACGACTCCATCATTCCAGACTCGCCCGTCCTGCAAAGCTCGCTGCCTGTCGCGAACAGGCTGAGGAAACACAAAAGTATCGGCAACGTTAAGCATGTTCGCTACTCAGAGATGCCCCTGAAAAACACCTCACTCTTCAACTGTGAGTCTGTTTTCCAACTGGAACAATCATCTTTGGTCCAGCTCAAGCACCTGCATGAAGGTTCTCAAACCATCTCTGCTGTCTTGGTGTCAGACCTGCGTAATGATCCCTTTGACGCTCCAAAGAATCCTAGAGGACCTCAGGTGTTAGTGCCCAACACCTGCGAGCTGGACACACCGCAGATAATAGGTACAATTTACATTCCATTTGGAAATGGGGCAAATGTTGGTCCCAGTGTTTGTCCACTGTCTCAGTCCTCCTCATGTATCCTGGATTTATGTCAAGTTGCTAACAAACGTCTGTCATTACAGAAAACACCACAGGAGAGTTCGTAGCAGAGACTTGTGGTCTTGAACTGAGGGTACGTATTGTAGGTGCAGGCACTGTGGAACAAGGAATAAGGAAGCTGCTGTCTACTGACCTCTGGAGGAGCACATGTTTTGGGTAATATATTTCTCCTTTTCTGTTTTCTGCTCAGAAAACGGAGACGACTGCAGGTCAACACAGAAGCTATCCCTGGAAGAATGTTGGTCATTTGAAGTGAGGATGTGACAGTAAACCTTGATGCTCTATACAAATTCACCTCGAGCGGCATTATACTATGTCCAGCAGGGGTCGGCAACCCGCGGCTCTTTCATACTTGTTGTGGCTCTGCCTGGCTCAGGAAAACAAAGTATCCGATTTATATGACAATGAGTATTAGGGACATATTTAGAAAGGAAAACAAATATTTACGAGATTAAAGTCGGAAAAAAGTCATTATTTACAACATTAAAGTCAGATAAAAGTCATTTACGAGAATAAAGTCAGAAAAAAAGTCATTTACTCAGGAGAAAAAAAGCCTGCTGTTAAATGATGGCTGTGGAGGATTTTATTGAGGTTGTATTTTAACATAGGCTTCACAAACAAGGAAATACTTAATCTTTTGGCACATCAGCATTACATTGTCATCAGTATCAGGACTTTAAAAAGAATATGCAAGAAATTGCATCTTTTCGTATAATGTAGCGAGCTGAATGGCTGGATTGATACACTGCACCTGTCAGCTGCAGATGTACAACTGCTACTTTTATTGTGACATGTTTGACACAGTGTTTCTCATGAAGCAGGAAAATTTTAAAGGCTGCATCTCACACATTTCACAGTCATGGGTGAATTAAAAAGGACATTTAACTAACCTTGCGAAATTAACAATACAACAAAAGCACATTGGAGCACAAACTCCAATAACTGCACAATGTGTACAAATTTACAAAACCATTTAAAATTCCCAGAATGCATTGCAGCACCACAGTTCAGCGAAAGCGATCGGCCGTGAACGTCTCTTTGAGTGTTAAAGGTTGCCGACCCCTGATGTAGAGTGTGTGAGGACTGCACAGTGTTGTGGAATCCCTCAGATCACTGATCTGTCTGTTCTGTTGTCATTTCTTTCCACACCCATCACTGCCTCCCATGTGATCCACAGTCCAGACTCCACCACAGAAAAGTCCCCGTCTATTCTCCCCGTGGTCAAACGGCCATCACAGGACGCTTCAGTGTGCAGCACAAAACGGAGGAGGGAGGTTTGTGAGGCGCAAGAGGACGACCAACAAGGAACCCAGAGGAATGTGGAGAGAAAGAAGGAAGAACCAAACGTCCAACCAGAACCAGTGAACCAAACCTCCAAACACTTCAAAGACTCTGAGAGACTGTGTGACATCAAGGTTTGTTTTGTGAAAGCAACAGTTCCCAGTTGCCTTTTCACATTTCAGCCGTAACATATTTCTTTCATGTTTGGCAGGTTCAGACGACACAAGCCGGGACTCAGCGCAGACCTGTCAAAGAGATGCTGAGTCGGGACTTTGGAAGTCCGGCTTTCAAGAGGCCAGACGGGACGGTCAAAGAAAGAGGAAAGCAGAGACGAACTCCGCTGCAGGATCTGGATTCTACACGGGCTGATAGTGATGAGGGTGCATTCTTCTCTCTGTCTCAGTTTTTATTAATCTATCTGAGTCTGTTCTTCATAATTTGACAACTCTACTTTTTGCAGACGAGAGGATAGTTCGAGTCGAGCCAATGTGGAGCGTGGACCCTGCACTCGCGCTCTCCATGTGTGAGGGTGAGAGTGCGGATGAGGTACAGTCACATGACCCAATCAGATGACAAGACACTGGTGAATGTGACAGCTTTTGTTGGTGTGTATCTTAGAAAAAGGAAGAGCACGGGGAACTGGTGGATACTGACTGCACCTGGGTCAGTCACAGCTTACTGCAGGGTCGGGGACAACACGCCCAGGACGGTGGAGACGAAGTGTCCGGTAAATATGGACTCGCTGTCGACAGTCGGTGGAAAACGCCTCTGGTCACTGCGGTTTTGTCAAATGACGTGTGTCTGTCCTCGGAAGGAACTGGTGAGAGGGTGAATGACAGTTTGGACAGAATGTTTGACACCACGGCCTACGGGGAGTACAAGTCCTGCAACAGCCCGAGTCAGCTGTGTGGAGACGACGAGGAGGAGGAGGAGGAAGGCAGTAGGCTCTCAGTACTAACTCTGTGTAATTTGACGAGCGAATCACTTTGAGTTTACCAGTATGTGTGTTTCCGTGTCAATCAGATGAAGACTTCCCTGGAAACACTCCCGGTCACAGGAAAACACGGTGAGGAACGTGGAAGTCATTTCCAGGTCTACCACTTGTACGACCTAGTGTTGTTGGCTGTGATGAACAGAAGCAGGGGGCGGGGGTCCTCATCAGCTCTCTTTCAAATAGACACCCGACATTTGCACATGTGGCAGTTGTTCGCAAGAAAGACGAGCGGAGAAAACTGAAGGGCACGACCTGTAAGGAATGTGAAGTTGTAAGTATCGTCTGCATGAACATCAAACGTCCTGACAGCCGCGTATGTTCACGGTTTGTTTCCCCCCTGTCACAGTATTACGCCCACCTCCCCGAGGAGGAGAAGCAGAAGAAGCTGTCGTCCTGCTCGCGGCATCGTTTTCTTTACATTCCTCCCTGTACTCCTGAAAACTTCTGGGAAGTTGGATTTCCGTCGACTCAGACGTGCATTGATAGAGGTCGTTCAGCCGTTAAATACACAGACTCATGAACGTCTGGACGAGGTCCTGACCCCACATCGTGTCTTTGCTTTGTAGGGTACATAAAGGAAGACAAGAACCCACAAGCACGTTCACGGAGGCGACAGCCCTTCAACGCTCTCTTCTCCCCAAAGCAGAGCCTCTAGGGTTTGTTCCAGTTAGATTCAGGAGGCTCCCGGTGTGTTTGTCTGACATACACCTGTTTTATACAGGTGCGTTGTTTCTTTTGTTTAATTTGCTGCTGCTGTTAGTTAATAAAAGAAAGTTAAATGCTTAATCAGTTAACAAAGTTGTGCTTATTCTGTGGACACGCTATAGCTCTCTCGTCATCAAAGAAAATATATATGTATATATCATGACTTTTTCATCAAAAAATTAAAAACTTACAGCAAAGGTTACAGCATGGCAACGGACTGAACATTCTAGTCAGTCAGGTCACAGACAGACGTTTCAGACTGACACCTGCTTGTTCTAATCACACCCATGTTGAATGATGTCACTTTTTTAAATGTGCATGAGTTTAGTTCAAAGTTGTCTAAAATAGATTTGTTTGCGTGTAGAATCAATATGTTCAAAATGTGCTGTAATTGATTGTTGCCACCAGATGGCGCCTTTGAGCCTCCACCGAGCTGTGCGTGCAGTGTCATTTGGATGGAAGCTGCAGGTTGTACATTCACATTGAAGGAGACATTGTGGCGCTTTCCTTCAAACACTGAACTCACAAAGCAGACTGAACTGTGACTGTACGTACATTCAATCACCACCTGGTCCACTGGGAAGAAAATTGATACAGTAGGACCATAATCACACCTGATGCCCAACTAAAATAACATTTTGACCACCCAGACAGACAAGTAAAGACATAATTGTGATTGTCAGTACAGATAAATTATAAAAAAATAACAGTATTTTCCAAGACCAAAATCCTAATGGAGTGTAATTGGTGTCTTCCTCTGGAGAGCTGTGTTTTTCATTATAGCTGAGATTCTCTGTCTGCATACACCAGCAGAGCCTCTCCAGTGTGACTGATGACGACGCTGCAACCACATGAGACAGAAACCACATCAGCAACTTCAGGCGAACCCCAGGTTCGTTCTGTGACCACTGAATAACCAGTAAATGCAAAAACGGATGTCAGAGCTCAGAAGAAAACGGGCTCTGCTGAATCAGATCAGAAGTAAAGACTGATTGAATTTCTTCATTAAGCCTTTAACGGTGGGGAAGGGAAAGTCAGGAGAGGCCCTCACCAAGTCAGAGACGGGACATTAACATCCATGTTGAAGATCAGTGGCGACAGAGACATGGCAGTAACCTGGGGGGGGAGGGGGGGGGTTAATATCTTATCAGTATATGCCTTGATCATCGGAGCATATTGTGCTGACTGAGACTGTTCTTCAAACCTGAGGTTCATAATCACCTTGGACAAAACAATCCACACTGCCAGGTGCTGGAGGGACAAGCCACTTTTCAGTTTGACTGTGGCCAACAGCAGCAAAAAGCCGAGCAAAGCGCTGTGGAGTTAGAAACGGTTTACTCTGACAATTCAGTGAAAGTATGTTTGTGTGATAAAATGATTAGAAATAAAGAAGAAAAAGTCACCTGGCACAGCAGCCGCAGTGAAATGTGTGGGACTGAAGGGAGGGGAACGTCAAGGCACTTGTGAGGTCACCTGGGGACGAACAAAGGCACCGCAAAGTCACATCTGTTCACCGTACAAACCCATCACGGCCGCTGACAGCACACCTCGACCGGCCCGGGTTTGTACTCACGTCTGAGGTTTGCGTCAGCGCCTGCAGAGCGCTCCTACTAAAACGTGGAGTTATTGACATGATAGAAGAAACATCTGCAGAGAATTCCAGAATCATTCTCACCTGTTGGGTGAGCGGCCACAGCCAGCAGCAGCACGCTGTTCAGATTTAAAAAAAAAAAAAAAGATTTAATGATCAGACGTGTTTGTGCTGTATGAACAATTCCAACAACTCAGCACCACAGGTGGAACGACGTGTCTTCTTACCTGAATAAATAGTTAATACACTGCTGCTCCAGGTCACTAGAACGAAACCATCACAAGACTCGTCAGCATGTTTCAGTGTGAAAGTGGATCAGCGATTCCCGTCTGAACAGGCTTTACTGTGTTGACACGCTCCCACCTACCTCAAATTACTGGACTTGTAGTGAACTTGAAACGCCCTGTAGGCACCTGAAAACAAAATATGTCCCTTTTATGTCGCCAAAAACATCCAACTGCCTTTTGAAATTAAAACGTACCGACACAGAAGAGATGAGCAACAGCCCACAGGTAACCGCTGGAGTCAAACTGCACAAAGCACAAGTTTTGTTTGTTTTTTTTTTGTTTTCTTTTCCCTTTTCACTTTTTCTAACTTGACTGCAGCTGAAGAATTCAAGTTCTAAAAAGATTACTCGTTGTTGGGGAGCGAATAAATGACTACGTTGAGCACAGGTGATAGGCGTTGTGTTTAAAAGGTGAAGGACTGTCACCTGTGGGTCGTAGAAGGGCAGGTTGATGGCTGACAGCAGCATGAGACAAATGCTGTGAGAGGAAGATTTGAGAGAAAGGTTCACGTTCATGACGTGACGATGTTATTCTGAATTTTTGACACAGAATCTTGTGATCCGGTACAATTGACCTCACCTGATGAATTTCTGCCACTGGATCTTCTGTTAAAAGAGAAAATTCAGGTCAAAACCTGGAGGCCAGCAGGCCCAATGTGAGCTTGACGTTCATGTGCATGGACTTACATCTCTGTGCACAACCTTCTGGATGATGTAGCTCACCACATGGGAGGAATTCTGAAGTGTGAAGAAGTACGGGATGTCCTAGAAGGACGATAAAAAACAGTTTGATCGTCGCCTCATGAGAAGACTCAATGTGAACAGGACTCACGATGCGTGATAACGCTCTGGACCCAGCGTATATGTTTCCTACGAACAGGACGGAGCCGGGGAGCCAGGAGAGAGCCGCTGATCTGGAATCAGTACAACCCGTAAAGCAAAGCTCGTCACGGTACAGACCAACAGGGCTTGTAGGTCGTTACCTGGAGATGCGGCTCATCTCCAACCAGCCCATCTTCCCAGAGAGCAGAAGCAGCACGGCGCCGATGAACGTCTGCCATCTGAGGCGATGTGTGTTTGACGTGCAGGTGATTATCTTTTTATCCATCGCACAACTCACTGTTTGCGTGTTTCAATACACTCATTCCTTCAACACAGCAATGTACAAAATGGATTTACACTCTTCTACTCACCCTTGAAACAATGTCGGGTAGGTGAACTTCAACACAGACAGGACAAACTGGAACAAGAGACAAAGACAAGTTATCATCCGCAGGGACTCATTGTGTCCAGCAAAATAAACCATCTATAATATAGTGTATATTGTTATATAATATAGTAATATGTATTATGGCTGTAGAGGGTCATTGTCCTTTTCATACAGGATGAAGCTTCTAAAAATCCAGCAGTGGATGTAAGTGATGATGATGTTACTTATGTGTTTTGCGATTTTAATGGAGTTTGACCTGACTCAGGGTTGATGCTGCTGAAGTTCAAAAATCTCAACATTGGAAACATTTCACAACATCGATTAATATAAATGGAATAGTAATATACAGTTATTATTGAAACATGTCAACTTGTAATTGTATCTTTCCCATCACTAGTTGTAGTGGTAATCAGCCTTATACATTTATTCAGTTTGAGTTTCAATGAGAACAAAAACAGTTTAAACAGTCTTTCAGGAGCTTGCAGACATTTGGTTGCCCTTACTTCCAGAGTTTCTTTGATGGTTCAAGGTTCACACAAACATTGGGAACAGATCATGGTAAATGGACAGAGGATGGATGCACGCCGTCGTCAAAAGGGTGAACACAGAACAAAAAAAAGTACTGAAACAACGTTACGAAAACTTTAACCAGTCAGTATTTGTGACTTTATGACGAAACGTGTCTGTAACCTCGCGTTACTTCCTAGACACACACACACACACACACACTCACCTTGTTCGTGAAATACGAGATTACGAACACGAAGCTAAATGCGAAGCCGGTGAAATGTTTTTTCCACTGCATGTTGACTTGTTCGGACACTGCATGATTCCTGCAGCAGAAAACAAACACTACATTTCCTGCAGAATACGTCTTCTTTCTTTTCAAACTGGGACTCGTAAACTTCCCACTGACACGTCAAGACGTCGTCAGAAAAAGATCGTTTATTCAGTGTCGATGCGCCATATGTTCAGTTTACATGTGTACGACAGTCACGTTTAAAAGAAGTTCCGAGCGGTGCTCGAATTATTTAGAGAACTTCAAGTAGCTCGCATTTTTGAAACTACCAATTCATTTTAAAAATTATCATGAAATACTTGCACCTCCGGATACACTTGTTATATTAATGTTACTCAACTTTTGGTCGACAGTAAGATAATTCCAGGCTCAGTTCCCTCTTCATTGTGTCCAAATAGATATATAAATAAAACCAATCAGTATTGATTCTGACCTTTATTTATAAATCATATGAATCCAACAATTTCATGTCTTCCGTACACTGTGATGAATATCGATTAAGAAGTGTGTT
>JBBMJM010000014.1:1339753-1356562 GCA_037832705.1 Centriscus cristatus | reverse complement strand
CCAAACCTTCATGGTATGACTCATCAACTTTATCCCTCTGTAGTTACTACAACTCTGTACATCACCCTTCTTATAAACTGGTATCACAACACTCTTCCTCCACTCATCAGGCATCTTGTTACTGTCTAATTTTGTTAAACAGAAAATTCCCATTTATCCGGGCTTGGGACCGGCACCAGGCAACAATGGCTTATGCAACCGCCACTGCAACCACAACTGCTCCCTAGTGGCTGGGTATTAGTAGTAGTAACAGTAAACTGACAGCAACACATGCTAACCAGATAGCTTGAACTATGCTAATTTCAGAGTATGCTTATGGTCTCAAAACATTACCAAAAGTGCAAATGCACACTGAGAAATGATGCAACATTTCACCCTGCTACATCATTGTACAGTTGACTTACATGTCAGTGACCTCTGCACCGCTGTGAACTGACAACTGTCACTGATCACCAAAAACTACTAGAAGAACATCAAATCAGTTTCCAGCCCTTTGTGACCTCGGCTCTGTAGGTTTTTATCTTCAAACTGAAGGAATCAACATGTCTGAAAACTTTGTGTCACTTTGTTTTGAGATGAACACAGAGTTCGAATCTGACTTCCAGCTCTGGACACCGACACATTAACAGCACTCCACTTCAGCAAATTAACTGCTGATTATCAATTCTTTCAGCTGTGTGTGTGTGTGTGCGTCTCATTGTGCACCTGGGGTTTCTTGCTATGTGCGGGAGTGGCAGGGATCAGCACACGATTACATATTCCGACCTTGAGGTTCAGACACAAACTTTCTTTCTGGTGAATTCTAAAAAAGTAGCCTCGCTCAAACCCTCCTACAAACACTACTTCTGTTTTCTGCATCAGAAACAGTCAAATCTGAATCTTAAAACTGAGTGGACGCGTGAAAACGTTGCTGATCAGCTCCTAAAAACTCACAGGTAAGGGGGCCGACAGACTCCCTGACCTGTTTCAAACAAACTCTCACCAGAACGTCAAAAGGGTCAACACGTGTTTCTCAATTATCTCCGTGACAACTGAGCATCATCTCATTGACAGTAACTTGAGAAAGTCTGACGTGATTCAGAGACACCGTATCACAGCGCTCATCAGTCCGATCCGCTCCAGCCTTCAACTGGCGTCAACTCCACCTCTACGCCCAGCAGCAGCAGCAGCAGCAGGTTGGGATGAGGTGAAGCATGACACAGCACTGACAGAGCACCAGAAGGAATGTCACACTGCATTCAATCATTGTCACGGCCAGACCGCTCACGTTCCTCAAACATGTTTCAAACCCTCTGTCAGAAACGTTACAAATCACAATTCTCAAACCTTCAGCAAAGCCTGTTTATCGTTCAACCACAGACGATCCAAACTGATCCAAAGACGGAAAGTTCAACTTCATTTTAAACATTTGTGTGGTGCATCGACCAGCGCGCCTCAGTCCCACAACTGATGATCAGAGTTCCACAGCAGGATCCCTGCCCTCTGAAAAGTAGATCCCACAAGAGGCACTCGTCCAAGAATCTGTGGTTTATTCATTTCATGAAATGAACAGACAATCATGGCATCAACGGATTCAGGCGGTTTTCTTCATTCTGCATTCTCTTCTTTGGTACAATAAAATCACTAAAAGAGTGGGTTTGGAACTCTATCATGCCCAAATTAAAAAAAGAACCCACACAATAATTCAACGCATCAGGGGAATGTATGGAAAACAAGTGATGGAGCAGACTTCAGCCAAAGATCTGTATTGAATCATTCACATCCAGTCACTTGTCAAATTCTTTGACTTGGAGCAATTTCTGAATCTCATCTCAAGTTTGTTTGTCTGAGCGGCAAATTCATAACTGATTGTTGTAACTCTGATCCAGACTTACACATCGGAATCAGCATTTAAAGACTCAATACACCTCCTTGGTGGTGGTCTGCACACCCAGGTGATAAATGAACTAATTGTGGACAGATGTCTCATGACATTAACGACTCATTCAGAACTGGTGTTGATCTGCAACTTACAGAGTAGTTCAAGTTAAAACGTGACCATTGTTAAACTGAGGTGCAGCTAAAACAGACCTCTTCAGTAGTCTGCGACTAAAATGTGTTGGACTTCCTTTTCAGATGTGATGTACAGATCCTGCCTGACTGATATTTCGAAGTGAATCGGTTTTAGTCATACACCTTAAGTGTGTGCATGTTTCTCAAAGGGGCCCCCAGCAGGGGGCAGACTGCTACCTGCTGGTGTCTTATCAGGAAATGGAGCTGACCTCCAAACACTCATTCTTAAAGCACCAATACTAACAACATGTGATTAAATGGTATCCCAGAAGCTCCCTAGGTCAGTATGCAACACTAGCTGCTACTTCTGACTGCTCATGACTTTTCTATCCTTCAGTGAGTGGGACGCTGTACATGCATGTGCAGCATCCTCCCACGGTGTCCGCTCACCTGAAGGCCCGTCCTCTGCCTCTAGGTGGTGTGTAGCCACTGTAGTAGCGCGCACGTGACGAAAAGTTTCCTCCCCGTGATCGGAACCGAGCCCGTGGAAAGCCGCGGTCTGTGGTGCTGATGCCTGGTCTGTTTGTTCTCTTCGCACCCACCTGCAGGTCAGAAGACAGCAGAGGTCAAAGATGGTGAAGGAACAACACAAAAATAATCTGCCTGCAGTAAATTAATCATACAAATGAGGTGCAATCCTTCTGCAAACCAAGAAATTAAACATTTGTGAAAGAGCCTACCTTTATCTGCCTTCCTCTGAAAAGGGACTCATCCAAAGCCATGGCTGTCCTAACAGACTCCTTGTCTGCGAACTCAATATAGGCAAATCTGGGGGGAACAGAACCCCAAATGGTCAATTAACAACTAAGCTACAGTTAAAAAAAAAAAAATCGCAATAAAAACAGGGTACAAAGTCAATGACATGTATTACCCCTTGGGATGTCCCGTGTATTTGTCACACAAGATGGTGACTCTGTTTACTGAACCACAGCCGTGAAAATGAGCCTCCAGCTCTTCTGCCGTGGCACCGTAGTCAACCTGAGGAAAACCAACAACAGAACTGTTTCAAATCACTGGATCTATTGAACAACTGGTAAAGCAGAACTCTGCAGCACTGACGACATGGTTTTCATGCAACGTCTGTCCAGGACACACGTGTTGTCTATAATCTTTTTTGTGCACTCAATCGTCTCCTTCTGAACACCTTAGTTGTTTCTTTTCTATCCACGGGACATGAGCGTCCATACGATAAGAAAGTAGGACAATAAATCCCATTAGATTTAGTCACACTGTGGGTCACTGGTCACCGGCACAGAGAGGCGCCCATGTTGTATGTGTTATATGATCATATCCCCTGTTGTGAGAAAATGGCCTCGGTGGCTCACGGCCACCTGAGGTGCAGCTATGAGGAACAGTGATTATTGGTAATATTGTATCATTCTGGGGGGAAAAGGAATGTACACTCAGCAATATAAATGCAAAAACTTGAAATGGTGAAGAGATGTCGTGACATTTGTTCAGATACTTGATTTATTTGTTCATGGAATTATTTGTTTTGCTCAAACCCAGAAGTCCAGTGTCACTTTGACCACTCCTATCGACTACAATCTCAGATTGAGTAGTTCAACTCACAAGAGTCACGGAGCAGAGTGGGGGTCAATATGTGTGACCAGTACACAGACATTCGTTGTGGTCTGGTCAATAAAGGGGCCCACCTAAATGTGGACGTGTGATAGTGGGGGCAGGCATTTGCTATGGACAGAGCACATGTCTGAGATGAAAGGCTGAGACCAATGGCCCTTTGATGAACTCAATCATCGGACCTTCCAACTAGATAACCGGCACATTGCCTGGATATGCAGCGACTTCCTTGAAGAGGAGGGTGTTCCTGTCCTCAAGTGACTGCCGTATTCACCAGACATGGAACACGTTTGGGATGTACTGGATAGGCGTGTCCGCCAGCAGGTTTCAGGAGGAATGGGAGAACGCCCCCCAGGCCATGATCGACAACCTGGTGATGTGCATGCATCACTGGTGGGTGTACCACCCTGTGTGAGGCTAAACGGTGGACACACGCGTTACTGAAGTTTGTGAACTTGGACCGTCCACCCCCATTGCGTTCTTCCTGCCATTACTCCAGGACTTTTGTTTTGAAATTGAGGCTCGCAAGCTACAGCTACTTTATTGATAATGTTGTTGATGTTATTTTTGGTTCAGTCAGAAATGGGTCTTCTCCACCACACGATTCCAGCACTGCTCAACTTGGCTTTTTTTGTATTTTCATCCTCCGTCGAGGATCCAAGCAAGCTGAGCTAGTACACAACATGTACTATGTCTGAGAATTCTGCAGCTACATTCGACACAGAAATCTACATCATTATAGTAATTGCGATCCAGTTCTTTATTCCTCATCGCATTCTCATTGAACATGTCGGATGTGTTAAACACACACGGTGTCAGTTATTCCACGGTGTTTGTGTGTTGATGTCAGAGTAAAAACACGCCATCACAGCAGTTTCACCCAGCCGGTGCTGTGACGTCAGCACCCACATTGAATAGGTACTGAATTGTCATGGAAAACTACCTGACTGGAAGCAAACTGAATAGAGACGAGCTGGAAGTGTGAAGTGGAAAAGACCATAAGAGATGTGTGAAGGAGAAAGCAACACAGCCGCATGGCTGAGATGAGACGCTACATATAATCATGATAAACACATTCTGCAAGAAGATAACAAGTCCACTGCAGTCTCGTTAACCGACAAGATACATATACTCACATTTCCGACATATATAGATCTGCCATCTGCTTCCATCTTCTCCTCGATGGACATGATGACAGGACCAACTGCTTACGGGACACAAAACATTTTACAATCAAACCAAACTCAAGTCATTTTATGTAAATGTTTGTTGAAATAAATGAATCCCTAAAAAGGTGTCAGACACATGTATGTTAAATAATCGTTTTTTTATTAGTGCAGCTGGTGTCGGTCATTACTGAGAATCCAGACAAGATAAGCACAAACACTGGTAACACACGAAAGTAAAAAAGGCAAACAGGATCAAGCATTGTCAGCACGTCACCACCTTATTTGTTCCAGCATCGTAAAGACACGTGGAATGTGCTCAGTGTGTTGGGTCGTATCCCTGTGCAGTGGTGCAGGTTCATCACTGACAGATGAAAACATACCTGGTGGTGGGCTGAGATTCATCTGTTTCTCCACCTCGTTTTGCAGCTCTTTCAGCTTCTCTGCCTCTTCCTCCATCTCTCTCACCCGCGCCTTGATGGCCTCCAGCTCCTGTGGACAAAAACAATGTGTTTTCTTCACTGTCATAAAAGGAAACATTCATGAAGATGAGAAGATACAAAAGTTAGACATGAAAATCTGAGTATAGCGGACAAATGTCATAGCGCCCTTGAATGTTTTAACTGAACATTATCCAGTACTGGAACTACTATATGGTGGAATTGTGCTGTCTGGAGGATACCATGCTGTCATAATATGTACACTGCTCCCAGTACAACACATTACCAAACTATTCTCAAAGCATAACGTCTTACAGCATACATACAAGTAATAGGATATGTGAGACACATGCTGGATTTGCCATTGGTGTAATACAACAAATGGAAATGGAAAACATGCTCATGTTGCTGTAGTCAATCAGCAAAGTCAATGAATGCAATTGTGGAAACATAGCGATCAGATCTAGCAGAGCCAGATAACCCAATAAAGGGAGTCAGTGCCTCCTCCATGGCAAGCACAGGGATGGCAGGACGCTTCTGACCAGCTTGGAAATTGGTGCACTGCAGCACAGTCAGTCAAACTCCATCCTGGGCACTGTTGACAGGAACCACACCAGTGACTGCAGTGACACTGGCTGTCTGCGAATCCAAAGTCTTCTTACCATCAATCATCTGCCATCTTTTATCCATGTGACTCATAATATTATAGAACTATCAACCTATATGAAAGACAAACGTCTACAAAGCCAAGGCACTCAGGGTGATAATTACACAACCATCCAGCACTGATAGTTTGGAGCTGGTATCTTCCTTCTCTGATTTTGGATGATCTTGGGGAAACGATGGGGATTCTAACCCAGCCCCTCAAATGCCGCAACACCCCGCATCTGCGTGGAAAGCTGCTCTCTGTGCTCCAGACGCTCGACCAGTACATCATCACAATCCAGACACATCTGGACACGCTGCAGACATGCACCACTGCACATGTGGCAAATGTAAACTAGGCCATTTTCACACGCAGGACACAACCACAGCGGCGGTCAGGTGCCTGTCCACCGCCTCCTCCCTGAAACCCAGCAGCTAGCCTGGGGGTCTGCCATCATGTGGTATAACAGATCGAGCAAACGAGGTAATGAAGGAAGTCAGATACACTTTGTCCCGTGACTAACGCGTACGTGCGACAGGTCGGTTGCAGCATTTGGAGCTGATGCTTGTGATCAGCTAACGTTAGCCTCGGTCACTTGCATGTGCTCGGAATGCCGCAGCAGCCGCATACGGAGTGTGGGTAAAGAGAATAGAAAATGTGTCATTACCGTTAGATAGATCGCCTTCTTAAACAGGTCCTCCCTAGTCGAGGCGGATAATGGCTGCGGCCCGTCCTCACCTCAACACCAACTGCCCCCTACATATCCGGCTCGCATTTTTGTGACGAATATTTCACCCTCTATGGTTCAGGTTGTTCCCTGGCGCAGAGAAACTGGCGCCGCTCTTGCGCCAAGATGGCTCCCGATACCGCGCATGTCACCACCCATTTCCACTGCACTGCGTGAACCACAATGGCGGTTAATATCGACCTGGACACAGCTATAATGCACGCAACATGTGACCCACGATTTGTGGAAAGCCTAATAAAAAATGTTGCCTACTCGTACCGAACAATAACCGCAGCACAGCAATAACAAATCCAGTCATCCACAGCGCTGTGGGCTCCCACAGCTGAAACAATGCCCCCCACTTACTGGGTCTTCAATTGCGGCCTCTCCTTCCTCTAAACCCGGTTCTTCATCTCCGACTCCAGGGTCTTCTAGCTCAGGGTGCCCGGTGTCTGAATCTAATAAGGATTCATCCGCTAGTCCGTTACCGTACTCCGCCATCGCCTTGATCCAACCGACGTTACCTCGTGGCCAAACCAACGTTGCAGGCCCCTACTCACACACAAGGTTGGGAGAGTGAGTGGGGCGGTGGAAAGAAAAAACGGCGGAAAACACCGCTTTGTAAAGTTAAAATGGGGGGAAAAAAATGCTTGCTACGGTCCTGGTCACTACTCAAGCGGCATACCCGACCAATGAATGCTACGGTTTAACTCACTACTTTCAAGCAAACGTCCTAAATTACGTCAGATAACGTAATTTACTGACTTCCGTTGCGTATGTAAGCAGACGAAGAATCTACTCGAGCGGCGGCGTCCCTCAGTTTAGAAATGGCAGCCGAGGCGGAGTATAGTGACGGCAGTACGCATGCGCAGAACTCTCAATCCTATTCGTCGGTGGAAGACACTAGTCGAGCCAGTAAATTGTCAGACGCGTTGCTATTGGATGTAAGCTGACGTAACGTACCACTTCCACAAATATTGTGTCTGCAATTGGACGATGTTTCCGTCAGTCACCGTTGCATATAAATTTAATACAATAGTCCGACAAACACCTGAAAACACACAGTTGTTCAAATGATTTTATTTCTTTTTCTGAATATCAAAGAAATCAAAATGGAGACCAAACACAAAAAGGCAATTACAAGTGAGGAGTAAGAAATAAACTTAATCCAAAAAAAATCTAACAATTAACAACACTGCCACTATTATTGTTCAATATTCATAAGAATACCATAGCCTACTCTTCTGAGCAGACAAGTGGCATTTAAAACAATTATGGATCAATAATAAAACAGTGATGAGTAGTAATGATAAATCGTATAAGTAGTAGTACAGTTATAACAATAGTAATAATCAAAGTGACAATGAAAAGAAAAAAAAAAAGAATAAAAAGCAGATCTCCATAAAAACCTATCTAGTTTGGACAGTGCAACACCGTGTCTGAGTGCGTGTATGTGTGTAATCCCAGTCTTGAGGTTCAAGCACACCAGTCCTTGCTTCACACACAAGATACAGTTTCCAACAGGCGTACAAATTATTACTCATGAAAGGGCACTGTTGCCCTGCTTATTTAAAAAACAACACCAAGTGACTTTTCATGTTGCGATAATGGCTGTGTTCATTTGAAATGTCTGTAGCTTGTGCAAAAATAGTGAACTAGTGCAAGTGTCAAGCCGTGGGATGTCCTTTACAGTTTGCATTTGCGTACACCTCTCCTGCTCACTGTCGACCACAAGATTGCTTTTTGGTTTTTTGAATGACAGAAAGCAAACGATTACTTTGGAATATCAGTTATTTCATATATTTAATTTACAAAAGTTTTAGTTTTGCATTTTGTTAAAACTATCAATAGTAACATTATTATACAACTAAAATCGAAGGAAAACATCTTTAGTATGTATGTTACGTGTCCTTCAGCACAGCACCATCTTGTTAGCTCTCGGTCAAAACATTTCATGTTCCCCAATTTGCTTCCTTAGAATGGAGCATCCATTAGTCCCTTATGGATACTAGTAAAAAAAAAAAGACCAACAAAAAAAACCAACAAAAAAAACCCAATATTCTCCCTTGTTTTGGTTTCCAGATATCAGATCCCATTTTACACAAAGTGCGTTACCAGAATTCTAATGGGGGCAGGTCAGAAACCGCCTTAAGCCCTGTTTTTGAGTTTTGGCATTTGACATAAAAAAGTGAGTATTTATTTCTGCAGCTTTTTCTGTCAATATGAATACTCAACTTTGTTTTGCACAGCATCACGGCAGAGCAAATACTCGAGGATCACCTCGGCTTGAACTCCTACGGCTGGTGGTGTTTCCTTTTAAGGCTGTCAAGTCTCTAACACAGCGACAATTGGTGAGAACATTTATTTTCCAACAGTTAAAAAGTTTCTTTCCAAAACAAGTGATACATTTGTTTGAGGGGAATTGAAATCAAAGTTTGTTGCCAATCATGTTCCTGGTCAAGGAAATGCAGTTCACCGAGAGGAATTGCTGTGTTCTCAGAAATTCATCAAATTCGAACACTTTTCCCTCAAAAACAGACGCGAAAGCAATTGGGAACGGAGCTCTTCTTCATTTACATACCCAGATCTGCTTGTTGCACAATATACTGCTTACAGCTAAAGCATTTTTCCATAGACTAGCAAAAATCTGTTCATTTTACGTTTTATATTAAGGCATCCAACATGCATGAATGCATCTTTTAATAAAAAGACACTTGCATTAGAATGCTTAAAAACATTTCATACAATGTAAAATGTGTCAAAGTGCGGTATGCCAAGATTCCACTTTCTTACTCTTTTTGCCCTGTTTATTTGGATTGTCGTGAAAACTATGAACACGTCATTGGGGACAATTCAACAGCCCTATCCTCTGCAAAGTACCTGTTATATCCCAAAGAAGTAGACACAACACTCTTCAGATCGCACTCCTGTCCCAAATTTAAAAAAAAAAGTGAGTCAATACCAGTTGCTCCTCTCCCAATGGTTACGTTCATATTCATATTACATATCCAAGCAACCTCTGCCCTAGAAGTGAAAGCATACAAAAGAGAATTCCACAGGAGCAAAGTGAGAGTCATTACTTTGAGTAATTTGTATTATCATCCCAAAAAGTGTTTCTGGGCCTGCTGTCGAAGAAACAGATTTGCATCAATCTCTAGGGTAAGATAGTTCAAACATGGCAAGCTGAGTGCCTTTGCAAACTGTAGGAAGGTCATCAAACTAAGGAAATATAGAACCACAGGACCAAAACAGTTTGGGGTGGCAGTGGGGGTGCATCTGGGGAAACGAGATGTAATCATTACTTACCATACAGCAACTGATTAAGAGAGAAGCAGCATGGAAACGGTTTGCTGTTGCATTTCATTCTAGTTGAATTCTACAGATTAAAAGATTTCAGCAATAGTTGAGCAAAGGATATCAGGTGCAGGGAGAGCCAACTTCAGAAACTAAAGTTAGTTTTTGAGGAATAGTGCTCAAATGTGTTTATTAAAATCTGAGGATCCCAAAGGGGTCCAAGAGTCAGTGAACAGACCAAATCTGATCTGAATTTTAACTGTTGCTGGTGGCCGTCGATGGAGGCACCTCGATGACCATCTCTACTGCAGCACCGGTGCTAGATGCCGGAGCTGAATTAGATGCCGGTGAGCTCGGCACAACACTGCCAGATCCGCTGTTACCGGTTCCATTCTTGCTGAAAATTGCCGCAGGCTGGCCAAAGTTAGTGGTTCTCAGGGTTGCCAGATGATGCGAGGAGAAGACGTGGGCCCTCGCAGCCGCCCGGGATTCAAAGGAGACGTCACAGGCATCACAATGGCCTGTCAGCGTCTCCTTTGGCACGGCCTGACCAGCCGCTGGAGAAACAGGAGATTCTGTGACCGTCAGTTGAACGGGCTTGGGAAGGATGGGACGATTGGCTTTGAGAGCGCTGTACTGCAGGTAGGTTCCCGAACTTGTGTCCACCTTCCCACCTGACAGAGGAGACTGAGAACAAATGGGAGGAGTGGAGGGCAGACAGAGGGAATAAGATCAGCAGTTAATTTAGACTATACCAATCAATACTCTGCATAATTCCTATTCCACATTTTAGCCTATTTTTGCATCATGGCTCATTTTCATGAACATCTGTGATTTGGAAATGGAACACTAAATTGAGCAAATATGTGCTGTTAATTATCAAGACATTATGAGAACGTTTCATAGCGTAATCTGGTAAATGGAAAAACATCCACTTAGCAATAAATTAAAATGCAAAACAAAAGCATAACCAACTATCTACATTATTGATATCAGCTCAAATGATTAAATCCCATGACTCCAATGCTGTGTCTCAAATCTCATACTTCTCTATTTAAACTTAGTAATTTGAGTACATAAGTGCATTCACTGAGTTTGTGAGCACTCATGTACGCACTCTACTGGTTCACTGAAAAGTTCCGTGTGGATCAATAGACACTTCCCATCCTACACAGCTGCCTTCTTAGTGACATAGAAATGACGACCTTTGACTTTTGGTAACGATCATGGACATGAGCATCACGTCGGGGATATCGCCTACCGATGGAATCCTGGCATAAACCACTGCACATTTGCCAGGCAGTGACATCGTGGTGTATGTTTGGTGCTTATGTGTGATAAACTGTCGTCTTCACTGTAAATGGAGGTTTAAGACGTGAGGTCACAGGATCGATGGGTTGTACAAGTTTCATTTTCACCTCATTTCCTGTAAATGCGAGACGGCTCTGCATGATTGAGATACTACTACTTTGACTTAATTTGTGCACTTTGTGAGCAGGGACATAGTGTGCATCGTGTACTACAAAGAAGAGGACTAACAGTATGTAGGTATGAATACGATTTGAGTGACAGCAAGTGTTTTCTCCAAGAATAGAGACAACAGCAACAAAACATTTGCCAGCATACCATTTTCTCTTGCTGAAGCCTCCAGCGCTTCTCTTTAGCTCTTGTGTTCTGGAACCAGATCTGCACCACCTTGAGTGGTAGGTTGAGCTCAGTGCCGATGGCTTCACACTCCATGGCGTTGGGGTGGGCACAGGTCTCATAACAGGACTGCAGGATGGACAGCTGTAGGCATGACAAGTGTGTGCGTGGTCTCCGGCTGGAGGAGTGGGTCAGAAAGCTGCCTTCAGTTGAACTGGACTTGCCTACAGCCGGGGTGGATGGGCTGGCTGCTTTGACGGAGCTCGGGGTGTTCGGGCTGACTGGTGCGATGCTGGGTGTGGGGGGCGGGGCGATGGTGCGAGTTGGTGAGTGGGTGGACAGACCCAGTTGTTCTCGTGACAGTGTGTTGATCTTTATGGGGACTTTAGGGTTCCAGTAGTTGAGCCCGTTCTGTTTTGGTGGCACCACCGTTGTAGCAGTAATCCTGTTGATGGGGGTCGTCGGCAGCTTGGGGACCATACGGTTAGTCGTTGTTCGAGGACCCATGTCATTGTCGTGGTCTCTCTCATCATCTGTTTTTTCTTCCTCTTCCTCCTCCTCCTCATCCTCCTCCTCCTCCTCCTTAAGCTTTCTCTTCTGGGTTGGCTGTGAAGCAGCGGGGATGGGACCCTTGGGTGGTACCAAGTGGACAGCGGGTTTAGCTTTGGCCGCAACTTTGACCATAGTGATATTGCTGGTGGTTTCAAGCTTGGTCTTTGGCAAAACAGAGGCACTGCTACTTACAGGAGAGATGGTTGTAGAGGTAACAACCTCCTTGGGCTTGATAGGAACTGGGGGCTTTTTCACCAGAGCTGGTTTGCTCAGGTCCTTCACAGGCTGGCTCTCCGTTTTCATCAGAGTGCGCACAATTGGAGTAGCTGTAATGCCTCCAGTACTGTTTGCCACAGACTTATTTGAAAAGATGGGTTTGGAAAGAGGCCAGGTGAATTTGATGAGGGGTTTGCCAACTGCTGCGAGGGTCCCATCGCTGATGAATCTGACCTCGCCCTTGCGCTCCCTCGCCCTCATATTCTGGAACCAAATCTGAACAACCTTTTTCGGTAGGTGCACCCATTCTGAGATCTGTTCAAATTCATGTTTTCCAGGGTTGGGGTCCTTGAAATAGCAGCCATAAAGAATATCTAGTTGTTCAGCTTGAATGATGGTCCTTGAACGTCTCATATCCCGATACCGTTTCCCTTTGGACTTCCTCTGCTGCTGCTCATACTCCCCATCTTTCTCTTTTTCTCTTTCCTTCTCTTGTTCTCTTTTCAACAGGTTTGCATTCATTTTTTCTGCTGCCCTCATGTACATACCAGACTTTGTCATGTTATTGCAATTGACTAGACTTGTGCTGCTGTTGGAAGAGGGCATGGCAGTAACAGACTCGGGTTTAACCTGGACAACAACCAAACCTTTGGATGTGGGCCTCAGGCCAAGCCCATCAAGCAACTGTCCTTTCTGTGCTGCAATTTTCTCTGCCAGAGATAATGACGAAGAAACAGATTTTGAATTGTTTTTGCCCATGCTGAGATCCAGAGCTGACTCAGAGTCATCGCCATTGGACAAGTAGTGAGTAGCTTGGTTGTGTGTGAGTGTCTGTGAAAGCAGGGAGCTGGAGAACCGCGTGATGGTTGGCGGGTTAGAAAAGGGAGGCACTTTGCTGCCATCTCCAACCATTGATGGAGTAAGTGAGAGGACATAGGGACTAAGGAATTGAGTAGAAAACGGAGTGAGAGACAGAGGAAGTGAATGGAGAGCGCCACTTGGAATTTGGTCCATCATATGAGAATTTGAAGTTGGAGGATCCCCTTGGGCCTCCAACTCAAGGTCCACATCTGGGTCCTGCCTTTCCTTCTTCAGCTCCACCTCCTCACGTTCAAACTCCCTCTTTCGTTTTTTCCTTTTAGACCTATGACCCCCTCCACCTTCCTCATCTTCATACTCGTCCTCGGCATCCGAGAGAAATACAGTTGTGGAGCGCAACACTTTCCCTCCAGCTGCCCCCTTATCACACTGGACCTGGTGCTTTTCCTCGTCTTTGGGCGGGCTTTCAGGAGCTTCCCTACCAGACCCAATCTGACTTTCCTCGTCTGACACAATGACAGAGGTGTAAACCTCATTTTCAGAGTCTGACGTGAGACAGGAATCTACCTGACCCTCTCTTCCCAATCCTTTCTGTCCATGCTTTCCCCTCGTATTAGACAAATCAATTGCCTGACTACCTGAAGCTTCAGCGTCATCCTCATATTCAGCAATAACCAGCGACCTCTCCTCATCATCAAAGTCATTGTCAGAACTCTGAGTGGCCCTCGAAAGTCCTGCTATGCTTTGGAGCAGCTTTAACTCTGTGGCTCTCTGCCGTTGTCTGGCATGTCTGGCTTTGCAAAGCCACTTGCGTACCTCTTCCTCAGAAAGCCCTACCTCTCTGCCCAGCGCCTCACAGTCCTCATGTGGAGGACTGGCAGCATCAGCCTCACTTCTCGACTCAAAGAACGCCCAAAGAACCTCTGACTGGAACTCAGACAACACTGGAAGGTCTGGATAGACAGATCCCATTGCATGACTAATAGACCTAGTTGGATTGGTTGTTAAGGCATGTGTACTTGGGCTAGATTTTGGGGTACCAACAGAACCACAAGGGCTAGTGCCTGATTGTGATTTCTGAGGCGTTGAATCAGGACTAAGTGTAAGATTTAAATGTATTGGACTGAAACTTGAGTTGCTGGGTACAGATGCAGAAGGAGAGAGGTTGTTATTGTGGAGGCTCTTTTCTGTCCTTGTTGGGGAGAGACTCAGGCAAACCGCTTTCTCAACTTTCTGGTCTACTGGATTGGTTGAGCTGTCTTCAGCTGTTGTGCTACTGCTAGGTGCCTTCCCACTGTCCACATTGCTCTCAGACTTAACTTTACTATCTATACTGCAATCTTGTGCTAATGTTTTATCACCCTTTTCCTCAACTTTCTCCGTTTTGATGTTCTCTTTAGTCCAGTTCTCCATACCCTTAATCGGATTTGACACCTTATCTTCAACTGCCCCATCACTTTCCTGCTTTATGTCCTCTCTTTCAGTCTTTATACTGTGTTTTTGCTCTTCTAAGCCAGACTGTACATTTGCTGCAACTTCAGCAGGGGGCCACTGGTTTGTTAAGCTGTTAAGTCTTTGGGTTAGGAGAGCTTGCTGGGCTGTGCTCAGACCTACAAAGGGCACACACTGGGTAAGGAGCTGTCCTTGCTGGTTTTCTTGATGCTGCTGGGTTTGGGCTTGGAGTCCATTGAGAATCAAGGGCATGACCATATGAGGCTGAGGCACAAGATGAGGTGCAGCAGCGCCGGGGGAACTCCCAGTAGCAAACATGGAGGGGAGGAGGGAGTGCGACAGGGTGCCAGGATTGGATGTTAGGAGGGTGAGGAAGGCTGATACCGCCTGTGCTGAAGCCACAGGTGACGTGAGGAGGGAGGGAGCCACTTGTGAAGTTTGGATCTGATCTCCGTCCCTTGCAGCGGCCACCATTACTGTCCCAGGAGCAGTGCAGTTGGTGGTGGTTACTAAATGACTGTTTCCACTACCAGATGTGCTCACTACAGCGTTTGGACCACTGCTACTGCTGCTTCCCAAACTACCAGGGGCCTTTGCACTGTTTGCAGCATTTGCAACAATGCCAGCGTTTCTGCTCCGGGTCTGATGCAAGACAGATTTCATATGGCTCTCAAGGGTGATGGAATGATTGTATGACACTTGACAAACTGCACACTGGTAGGGTTTGTTTGTTATATACGGCCGAGACAGGACCGGAACTGGAGGGCTTTCATTGTCCCCGCTTTGTGTCATCCTCTGAATGTGGGTTATAGAGTTGTAATGAACACTCAAAGCAGTTCTGCTGGGGAACGTTTCCCGGCAGGCATGGCATTTGAATAACCGGCGGTTATTTTCGGCCGTCACGCCATTTTTACCAACAGACTTTTCACCAGTATCTGTGATTCCTGTATTCTCAGCTGCATTTTGCTCTTTGGCTACTGTGCCTTGGTTTCCCTCCTCATCTGGCTCAGTTTCAGCTCCCTCCCGTTCAAGGATTCGCTCTTCCTCCATCTCCTTTTCTTGAACAGTCTGGGTGGACTGGCAGGAGTCTGAGCTGAGCTCTTCAGCTGGCTTCAATTGCAAAAGTAGAGAACCTGATGAAACAGACAAACATGTTTCTGGGACTCTGCTAAACGAGTTAGACACAAATGTAAACCAGTAGCCTCAGAATTCTTTGTCAACCTGAGAATTAAATATAGTTCATAATAACAGAGCAAAGGTTTACAGTAAAAATAATTCTGCAACAATTAGTCATTTAATCAACAGAGTAATCAAGTAATCAGTATCTTTGGTCAATGTGTTTCTGAAATGAAGGAATGCATGGAAGTATAGTATGCATCATGGGTTTTTGGGCCACATTTTTAAAAATGTAAGAAATTCTCATATAGTGGATGAGTCTTCATCATGAAGCCTTTGATTTCTCAGTCATGTAAGTAGTGAACAGTCACTGTCAGGTAACTCAGGAAGAATTTTTATTTCACCCACATGAGTTTTTAAATCATATGATGAAATCCAGTTTCATCAGCTGATGAATATATGTCCACAGGGTATTACTGTGCCACTGTGAACTGGTCCCAAACTACTTCTGCACAGAGCAGGTGATCAGGACACAGATGGGTGATCAACAATGCTTACTTTGCTGCCCATCATTTTACCGTTGTCAACCTAGTTGATGGTGAATCCAAAATGATTCAACACCGCAGAAACCTTTAAACTTTTTCCTGTACACTCGCCATGTTTGTTTAAGCTCCACTTTCTCTAGTATCCATCATTTGCATGCAGCGCACTCATTGGCTCCCAGGATATTGAGGGACCTCTGAAGGCAGCATGAACAAAGAGTGGCACTGAATAGCGCTCTGCTGTGTCTGTTGACAGCACGCGCCGTAACAACTTGATAAAAGTTTTGTGACATACTGAAATATGGTTTGCCTTTGCATATTGAACCGAACAGGGGGTATGGAACAGTTCAATACAATAATGGATGTTGTTGCATCCCTACTGGAACCCCACATGTCATGGCAGACATTATTTTTACTTTATATAGGTGGTCTGACTAAATGTGACATTTATTTCACCTTGCTGAGCTGCTGGACATATTTTTACTATTTGAGGCTAAATGGGATTCAGTGAATTGATGTTTCTAGAAAAATCTAAATGTAATCAACATCCATTATTGTATTG
>JBBMJM010000014.1:1311028-1321277 GCA_037832705.1 Centriscus cristatus | reverse complement strand
CATGTACAAAAACAACATTTATTCATCGGCACTGTATCAAGAACATTTACGTCCAAATGGATCCACTGACTCAACCGGCTGTAGTTCATCCTCCAGGCCTGTAGGTGGCGCTGGCATTAATCAAAAAACAAAAGAAGAGACGGTGGAGCGGCACTGCCTTTCCACTCACTTGGAGTCACTAACACCCGAAGTAAACAAAGAATTAACCGAAGGCAAAGGTTGGACACCTTGATCCACAGAGTATGTGTTCAGAAGCGAAGTGAATTCAGATTTTTCCAGCCTCGATCCCTTGACACACCAAAGCGTCTCCGTGCCGACGAGGCCTCGGCCTGATAGTCATCATGCAAAGTACAGAGCAATGACACCACCGATGGAAATGAACGCCCGCCCACTGTCGCTTTCCTATGGAAGAAAACCCCCGAGTGGAAATGTTGGGACGTGTGTGTATGTGTGTGTGTGAGAGAGAGAGTGAAGCACACACACACACACATACACATCTGGCTCGTCAACAGACCAGCACCTGTTGATCGGTATAACATCCGACAAGCGGGCGAGTGCTTGAGCTGGGCGTGATGCGCCCTTGCGTACCTTGATGGGGCCGTCCACCGGGTCCAGTCCCTGCTCCGACAGCTGTTTCAAGGCACTTAGAGCAGCCTGAGAAGAGAGGGAACAACAGATGGTCGAGTGAGTGAGTGAGGGAGGGAGGGAGGGAGGGAGGGAGGGAGGAGGGAGGAAGAGACAGATTGAGTGGGAGGAGAGTGAGTGTCACCCTTCAGCTGCTTTTCAAATAACACTTACTCTGGGAAACACGATGCCAGCAGGACACTTTCCCTTGGTTCTCTGTTGTCTTTGGCTCCTCTCCTGTTGTATCTCACGTTATACCGTCAACCTTTCCACTCTATGTTTTAGCCGCTCGCCATCTTCCTGAGTCAATACGAGTGAGTGGCATCGTTGCTCACAACTGAGTGAGCAGCAGCCGTTTGACGGGAGATCTAACTGAGTGAATGTGAAAGAAAAAAAGGAAAGGGTAACGTGCAAAGCACCCCAATTATTACCCCGGAATCATGGGTGATAACACTATTTCGTGAAATCCCAACCCCAGATGTTCCCATCACACCGTTCTACTCTACCTGCATCAACACTAATTCATTGGATGATGTAACTTCCCTCCCACCACGACTCCGGACGTGAGACGAGTCGGCCTGTTGTCAGAACACCGGCAGCACGCGTGGGACTGGAGGATCCCGCTTTCTATTTGTCTGGGTCCAAACGCTGAACGGACACCTGACGGACTGGAGTCCGCCCAGAATGACCCAAACACATGAGAAAATGGAGCCCAGGTTCAAGAAATGTTTTGGAATTCCTTTGTCTTGTCCTGATTTCTTTACACAACTGTCACAAAGTGAAACCAATTGTGTAGCACTTCTAAAAAAAAAAAAATCTATCGGCCGATGTGATCTTCTCCAGATTCGAGTGCTGACATGGCTCCTGCCACCATTCTAATGAATCGCTCCAGATGTGCTCGCCATCGTTCCCAGTGCTCAGTGTGAGTGGGGGTGGTGGTGGTGGTGGTGGTGGGGGGGTCTGGGGAATATATCTCCCTGCAGAGCTGACACCACTGGGTCTGCCTGAACATAGAGGGAAACGTTTAACATCTCTCATCCTCCCCCTTGTCCGTCTGCAGCTACCACGGCGTGAAGAATGGGTTCGTGCGTGCGCACATGTGGGACCACTGAAGGAGGGTAGAGACCGGGAGGATTTCAATCACACCAATCAGACCGCGGAGGAAATGTGTCATTTCACAATCAAGTCAGTTACATTTCTATCGCACCCAATTCATTTTTTATACCAAATTATTGGCAGGTCGACCTACATTCTACTCTTACTGCTTTTATCTGTTCCGTATTTTTATACATTGAACATTTTAGCAAATGTTTAGTTTTTTCTTTCATTTGTAACTGATCAGTGGTTTTCCTTCTTTGAGCGGAGCGGTTGGACAAAGCGATTTCCCTCTGAGATAAATAATAAGTACTTTTGATTCGGATACTGGTGTGCATGCATTTGTGACTCAAATGACCTTTTCTTACAAGAACGTGTACGGATGCATGGAAACCACACGCGCGTGCTCCCTCACCCAGCCTCATTACCGACCAACCACATCCCTTGACGACGCAACCAAGTGAGATCACCTGCTTCTGACCAGTGAAAGTTTGATCGTTTTAAGGACGTTCCATCATCGACCTTCATCCTCTACTGCTCCGTCTTTCGACTGGTGCCTGAAATCACTGTTGAATACAATAAAGGTATGATTGCGATACCTGCGACAATACCTTCAGCCTACATTCCACATCGGGAGCCGTCACAGATGTCTTATTGCCAGTGATTTCACACACATGTGGTACCACTGAGATCTGCGCTAGCCTTCATCATCCATCACTGAGATCAGAGCCAAGATAAGAGTTTGTGGTTCTGCCACGAACATGAGTGAGATGAGAGAAATTGCTGAATTTATCTCACAACGGAGCCCACCAGCGTCGCAGTAAATGAAATACTTCACCTCTTATGTGGTGCTGACAAATGGAGTATTCCTCTTTGAGGACTGGGACATTTTCTGTCACTCTCACACACACGTCTTTTATTTGATTTCACAGAGTCGGAGCAGACACACCGATCAGCCTTTCATCCAGACATTTCTCCTCGGAACGGGAACATGCAGGGAGGGAGAACTATTATCTGTGAGCTCACGTCAGAGTCCCGTTCAAACTGCTTAACTTCACATTATGAGAAACATAAACCAAGAATCATAATTTATGACTGACAGGTGCAAGGGCCAAAATCTGGTTTGTATCCATCAAAGTCACCAAAAAATCTCAGACGCTTACAGGTACTGAAAAATCTGCAACATAATAGAAGCACCGTTGTGAAAAATGACTCAGGGCTTTTCTCTGGAGACTCTGAAATCAGACGGAATCCCTAAAAGTCCAACGGACAATTTATGGGTCGGTGTGTTTTTCAGTGTGTGTTTAGCCGGCAGTCAGGGACGCTGGATGTACATGTCGACGAGATTTAAGATGACAAAAACTGAAAACCAACATAAATCCTACCTGGACTTCTGATAACTTCAATAAGTTGTTTTTATGTGTTCAGAGAAACGTCTGCACCGACCGGGAAAAGAAAATCCTGATTACGAAGAGGACGCAGTCACATGACTCGAAAGATCCCGCAGAGAAATATTTCATTTACCTCATGGGCCATAAATTGTAATCACAGCCAGTTTCCCTGCAATTATCTCTTGTTTGCTGTATTTATCCAATCGTTTTAGGACCTTTGTTTCCCTGAGTAAATAGCTGGAGCCCATCTGTTGAAGGGGGGTGGGGGTGGGGGTGGGGTGGGGTGGCTGGAGATAAACAGCCATAAATCAGAGGTTTGATGGTGGCAGCGTTGCTGATATACGACAGGCAGGCGTGAGGAGCCGGCGGCCCAGCAGCTCTGGGGCAGATCCTGAGCTGATCTGTGGGAATGGCAGCCAGTGAAACCATTATTTGTCTAATGAGATAAGTCGGCCGTCGTTAGAGGCACTAATGCATCAACACCTGAGGAGAGTGTTTAGTCTGAGGCAAAGTGAGTGTTTCATCTCGCCCCTTTAATTAACGGAATGAAAACGGGTGGATTCCAGCAGTAGCACAAGTCGAATCTAAAAATAATAAAAAAAATTGACCTAAGAGACACGTCAGGTCTGACTAACTTGATGACAGCTGTGTTTATAGTGTCTCGTATCTATTGTCATTATGTCAGACGCTTTGAAACACTATAAATGCACTGAACGGCCCGTTAAGACGACATACACTACATATATACTGGACCACAATGTCATGTGACAACAGCTGTGATGTCATTTCAGGTGACTTACATGTATTCTACATCATGCAGGAGTGTGCCGGTGAATGACAGGAAGCCGGAGTAAGGAGTTCCAATCGAGAGCTGCTAGTTTTGGTATAATCCTGTTGACAGACGGGCACCTGGAGGACCCAACAGGACCCCACAAGCGACCTCCTCATTAATCCCTCTTCACCTGTCCTCTTTCCTCACCTCAGATAAGCCCTGTACACTGTGGCCACTTCACACCCATCCCACTCATTTGTCTATGGAGCTGCTGCTACTAGTTCAAAGGCTTGGACAAACAGCAGTCCGATCGGACGGCATCTGAGGAAGTTCTGTGACCATGGCCGAGCTCCTGATGCGGAGTGACAAGGGCGGCTCATTTTTCTGAGCCTGCTGTGTCCTTAATGGCTTCTCCGACAGCGGCGTTGCTTCCATCAACGGCTTAGCCAAACAAAAACCCAGTCTCCCAGGAGTCAGTGGCATCGGCCTGATGGATCTGATGGATTGTTGGATCACACTGACCCTGACAAATCAGACCCCTCGGTCAGCTCTCACTGCTGGATCGCTGGGAACTTGTGAGACAATGGAGATATTCTGGGGAACGAGAGGCCGGAGAAGAGGAGAAAGTTGGAGCAGATGACAAGAAAAGAGTGACGGAGAGGGAAGGATGGGAGCTGAAACCTTTGTTGTTTATCCCTTCAGAAGGCATCAAAGACATCAGACCACCAACACGTGGGAGTCAACCACAAGAGGAACAGTCAGTACAAGAGCGAACGCACCCAGGATGCTCTGAGATCCGAGTTCAGACAGTTTTCAGGCCTCATGGCGCTTGGAGCCGAAAAAAGTTGCTCATCCTGTTGGAAATTGGTAGATGCCTTTTCTTTTTTTCATGAAACATGAAACAGTGCTAGGGTGGATGCACAACTACAACTCCCGACCGACGTCGGCTTTCTCTTACAAACACCATTCATACCTTTATTCTCCTCCAACAGCCAGATGGACCTTTACAATGCTGGAAGAGCTTGGTTTAACGTCAGGGAGACAGATGTGACACACATAGCTGCTGGGAGGTGGGAGGACTAAGAACATGAAGGAGATGCAGGACGGCTTTTGATGAGGATGATCTAAGGGACGTCCAGCAGACTAAACAATGGCCAGAGTGGATTTCAAACGGCGTGTTTAACAAGCAGCAGGCAGAAGGGAGCTGCACGCTGGAAAATGAGCGCCTTGTTGTCAGAGGGGTTCTGAAGCTGGATAGATTGTCTGCTGACGGCTTGTTCGCTTTCCAAAAGGCCACATAAAACCGTGACAGTGTTCCCTCTTCAGCGCTCACTCCCGAAGCACAACGAAATCTGAGCTATCGGGGCGGAGAAAATCCCAGTCATCTTTCCATCCTGTGTTAACCCCGTTGCCATCGCCGTGCCATCCCATCCCGTCCCGTCCCGTCCCGGCATTCGCTGACGTTCATTAGCTTCTTTTAAAGGTTATCTCTCGCTGATTTCACTCTTTTTTTTTCCTTCTGTCATCTACTCTCCAGCTTCTTCTCCTTCCATTTCCTCTAAATTCTTTTCATTTGCCGATGCCCACATGAAACCCCTGGACCAGGATCACAGGAACATTCCTGGATGGCTCATGGAGAACACCTGTGTGTGCATAAGTGCTGGCAGTGTATGCATCCATTTGTTAATGCGGTGTGATATGTACATGGTTTCTTGGGTAACTACAGAGAATATGTATTCAGAGCCGCTCACCAAATCGCTTCCTCACTCTCTCTCCAGATTTCACATCCTCTTCCACATCAGAGGCATTGATAAAAGAGGCAGTGTGTGCTGCAGCCTGACACGACGTTAATTCCTTTGAAGTCGCCCTTCACATGTGCCGCTGCACTTCTTGTGTAACAGCGGACGAACCGTGGCGGCTGCACAGGAACTTGTGATGTCTGCATGCATCTCTGCTCTCTGCAGACGCTGCTTTATTACAGCAATCGGGGGATCCTAGAGAAGATGGAGTGCGCATTTCTTGTGTGCGTCTCTGGCCTGAGATGAGTGCTGACTGGCCGGCCGAGCTAAGTTAGTGGGTCCGTGAGGCTCCCCGGGGGAGTAAGCCTCCGCTGACATGGGAAGCCATAAATAAGGGCCCGGGGCGCAGCGCCATGTCATGCGTCATTTGGGCCGGAGAGGCCTGCTTTATCCCATCCCATCGCTGAGCCGCCTGGCATGGCACCTCCTAGGGTGTAATTCAAAACACATGGGCGAAGGCCGAGGCGCAGACGCTCCTCAGCATACCATACTCATGCCTTGTCAGCGAAGCATCTCAGAGGAAATACAGATACAGCTGAGGAAAGCCTCTATGAGGAGGGGAGATAGAAAGGAAAATCATTTAGGACCTGCGCTGGTTCTTATACAAAGATGACAAATTGTGATATGTTTTTTATTTGTGTGCCTGTAAAGAAGTATGTGGATATCGATGATGATGATAATGCTCTCATGAGTGAGTTCAACAAGCTTGAAAATATGTTGTAGACTTCATACTAATACAACCAGAACATCTGTGGGAGATCTTGGACCGATGTGTTCCACTTTTTCCCACCAGCTAGAATATCGCAATGGTGAGAGGAGAAAGGACACACCTACACAACCACTGACTAAGCTGAAACGAGTCACCGACATCGCTCTCTTCGCAACATGTTTCTGAGCATCAGTGATGAAGGTTCAGACAACAGACTCACTTCCTGGGAAACTAGGTGAGTCATAGCGGTGTAGGAATCCTCCTCAAGAGCGTCAGGGCCTTCCCCAGAGCCTCCAGAGCGGTGCTACATCATGTCATGTCCACCTGCAGACATCCACCTTCCTCTGCTGCAGGGAGAAGCTGCTATAATCCAGAACAATCAGGCTGAAATTGCCCTGGGGAGGTACAAAAAGCTGTGGGAAGAAAAGCCAGCCTTCGGACTTTGGTTCTCTTATCAGTGGAGTGATACTGATCGGTCCCGTGGGGCGTCCCACTTCTCCTATTTCCACATTTTTTCTTTGTGTCACAGATCTGGCATTTCATGATTTTTTTTTTTTACAACCGTTTCAGCGTGCTTTGTTTCCATCAGTTGTTCTTTTCAGAAGTCAGATGGACTGTAGTTGTTTCTCTTCCCGATGAGGTACGATCGAAACATTCCTGAACACTCCCATACAATGAACATTAGGAACATTTGGCAAAGTGGTTTATATTAAGCACCAGCCCGGATAAGGATGCGGCTGTTATCAGCCCTTACTCATACGTCTTCGGAAGGAGAGCGACTGCTTTTATTAAAAAAAAAGAAAAAAAAAAAGAGAATGATTCAGGGAATCGTGAGATCAACTACTTGGAAAGTCACTAACCCCGTCTGATGTGCTTGTCCGGGCTCCAAATGAGTTTTGACGATGTCAAAAGCAGGTTTTGGTAAAACAGAGTGAACCTGATCGACAATGAAAAGTGTCTGACGAGATTTATGTAAGAGGCTTCCAGGTGAGGAGGGGTGAGGAAGCGGAGCCGGGGAATGTAGGATATGAAAGGTTAAGAGAAAGGGTGAGGAGCTAAGTGTCTTACTGTGACAGGCGCCAGCTGCACGCCATAATCCCAACTCCCCGATAGGAAGCCTTCATATTCTCATGTCGGAGGGAACGTCTGGTGGACAAGCACATCCGGTAACAAGAGAGGACGTGGGCTCAGACAGCGTTTTACACCGTCTTCCTCTCGTCGCTTCCTGCAGCTCCCTGCTCCGCGTTTACTGTTCACCTCGCGCACACACAGGGGACATGCCTGTAAAACCTGCCGCGGGTCTCCTGAAGACCCGTGAATGTTTCTCATTACCCCGCATGCCGCTGGGTCTATGAGCTGTCGATGGATGTTTGATTTTATACCTAAATCCCAGAGAACTAGTGAGCTCGCCTGCAACTCACTGTGTGACAGGGTGGTGCTTTGAGACCCATTGTGCCTAATGGAGCCCCCCATATGTTATGGAAGCCTTACTATGTTCCCATGGCAACTGGCAGCGTGCACTGCAGAGGCAGATTATGTATAATGCATGTTTACTGACAACAATAAATTCCAGTGAGCTTATATTAAGGGGTAGGGCCGGCTGGGTAGAGCTCCTCCAGTCAGGCTGGTGTCTGATGAACAGATTGGCCAAACACGGAACGTGATGGAGGGGAAAAGGAATGCTATACATACTAAAACCATATGCCTTTCCTAAAATGATAGCGCCGTGCCATTACTGTGCTGGCCTAAAGAGAGCGGGGCTGTCACTGAATGTTCACAAGCAGGAACAAAGCAATGTTACGGATTAAGTCTGCCTGCATCAACGGGAGTGAAGGTCAGGCGCCGAGAGGCTGACGCGATGAGCCAACACGGACTGACGGAGGCATGGCGGGCCTCACGTTTAAGATGGATTTATGCTTCTGCGTTTGGAACTGTCGCAGACACGACTGCTGCGCCTCAAATCGCGTCCTTCTACATTTTAATTAGTATTTGGAGTGCATAAGTGCGTCCACACTAGAACAGTAGGCAAAAATGTAGCGTACGACACTTGGGACAGTCATCTTAGTGATGTAGAAATGGCGTCGCTTTTGATTTTTGCAAGTTTCTGCATTGAATCCCATCCGCTGTGCGTTGCCTTTTGGGTTTTCTACGTTGGACATGAAAGTGAATGCATCTTAATACACACGAACAACCCACACAAAGGTCCACGTAGCTGCAATGCATGGTTCAGTTTCTGGAGAGGTGACATCAGGCGACGCCCTATGCAACGTGTCACCATGCACCATCGATTTGATGGATGCAGAAGCATAAACCGTCAGAAGGAAAGGGTGGGGGATAACCGCCAAAGTTGGATATAAAAGTCGTCAAATTAAAGAATCGGAATTCCTTTTCATTATCAAATGATCAAACAAGCTTTCCAAGGAGGACTATAGGCATTCAAAGGACTCAAAGGACAAAAACACACTCCAATGTGAGAAAATCACTTTTTTTTTCTCCTCCTTGCGGAAGCACAGTCCCGAGGTTGTAACTCAGATTTGTCAGAGATGCTGTGAGTGTGTACTTAATCCTCTGTGGCCAGGTTTTTACGAGGCACCTCACACATTTTTACAGCACGGCTAACAGACAGTAAACACCCCGAGCCGCTGTGCTTTTAACACGTGATTAAAACACAGCTAATTAGATTGTGGCCAGTAAAACCGTGAGGAGAACTATAAAGGGGTTTAGGAGGGGGATCAGGTACATGCATTTCAATCAGGACACCTCTGACAAATGATCAAGCTTGGGTTTCTCATTTCTGCTGCTCCTGGAAATGCAAATAGCAGACTCTCTGGGGTAAAGAAGAAGGACCCCCCTCCACACAAGCCTCCCCATGTCCACCATCCATCCATCCTTCCATTCTTCTCCTCCTATGCAGCGGATGGTCCCATGAAACAGGGGTCAGGGTACTAATGGAGGACCTCGTAGCCTTGTGAGCCTGTGGAAACAACACTCCCCCCACCCCCCTCCCCCGCCCCATCCCAGCGTCTCTTATAAATCAAGCAAGCTTCATTGAGAGTGGCAGAGTCCTCTGATGTCCCAGCCATGTCTCATTTCAAAGTCCTCCTGAAGGCTCACACGGTTCCACGTTTACTCGCTGGGCACAAGGGATTGTGTGTGTGTGTGTGTGTGTGTGTTCCAAAGACAGAAACAAAGAGTGAAAACAGAGAGAAGGGTTTCGCACCAGAGTGGAGTTGGAGAGACGTAGAGGAGAATCGGGAAATTTAGGAATAAGGACGAGGTCCCGGAGGAGAGACGGGCCTCTGCTACAAATGTTTACTTAGTAACTCTACTGGATTAGAGGTGTCACTTGAAAGGCTGTTGGATAAATCACAACAGTTTGGGTCATTACACCACCAAGGACCGATGTGTGTGCGTGTGTGAATGGAGAACTGATATGAGTCCTTCTTGTGGACCCCTGTGGGCACTTTCCCTGCAGCCCGGTGATCAAATCCTTGTTTCCCTCTCTTAATAATAAATTGAGACGCGCATTCAACCGAGGGCTATGTGACTGCTGAGAAAAATAACATTCTGCGGTTGCCTTGTGTATGTATTTTCCTGAGTATGTGCATTCAAAAACAAAGCCAGATGAGCTACATGTGGATTTCAAATTAATGTCTTCCTGACGACAAGTTTCCTTGTTTCCATACACTGCACGTTCGCGTGAGTGATGCTGACAGCAACTAATCTAAAGTGGCATGTGATGGAAAAACAAAATTCATGATTCTGCATAAACAGACCACATCAAAAACACACACACACACACACACACACACACACACACACACACACACACACACACACACACACACACACACACACA
>JBBMJM010000014.1:1273761-1289910 GCA_037832705.1 Centriscus cristatus | reverse complement strand
ACACACACACACACACACACACACGTCCGCACACACACATTCACACACAAACTAGGACCAGCTGTGGCTGTTTGACAGAGCTGTAAATGGTGTTTATGCAATAAGCATTATGTAGGCATCGTGTGAATGTTGTGTGGTTTTGGGAATTCTAACGAGCTAATTTGCTGATAAAGCCTCATGCTGAGAGTGAGATTAACTATGAGTGGGAATGGCACCGGACCAAGCGCCCGCACCCAACCAACAATGGGAATAATCACCAAATAAGGAAGAAGACGTTCCCAGGAGGCTCTGCTCAGGAGGAGTTGGGCAATGGCTGGAGCACGGGCTACCATAGAAACCACGAGCAGCAAACACAGTTGACATAAACGTACAACCAATCATGTCTAAACAGAATTTAGATGATGTATCCTTCAACAAATTGGATCAAAATCGCAGACGTGATTCTTGTAAGTTGTGACAGTCGCTCGGCTCTCGGCTGAAAACTGTGGATCAACAATGAGCAAACAACGTTCTAAGTGATTATTTTTACTAATCTGCTTTGCACATTTCACGACATAACAAAGCGGAGAAATCACATTCATCATCATTCTCCCCTCCAGACTGGAGCTGGACACCATGTGTCAGAGCAGCGCGGCCGCTGCCAAAAGCCCCCATTAGATCGCAGTGACGACAGCACATTCAATAAGGCTATCTGTTTGTTTTCCACTCGGCTGCTCCACATCGCACACACTATTCATTTGCCCCATAAACTGCTCTTTCTCAAGCTGCTGGCATTTAATTTGCTGGCATCCGCAGTGCAACAGCCTGCAGTGCATCCTTTTATGAAGAAAGACTTGAAACGCAAGGATTAAAAGCACGTGAATCTGTTTGAGCGACTCCATGCTGTGATTTTTTTTTTTTTTTTTTTTTTTTAACACGTACCTGCAATAAATTAACTCATTTACTTCTCACGGACAGAAGAAAAACGGGAAAGAACCACCCTGCCACTCTCTTGAGACTAATAAAACAAGTGCTTATAAAGGGGGAGGATTTTTCATTTTTTAGTTTGATTACGGACCAAATAATAAGAGGGGATGCTGCTGATTGAGACCAGCTGTTTCCAACAGAACTGCATCCTCGGGATTCTCAGCGGAGCATACTGGACAGTGACCTCCTGCTGAAAAACATTCATCAAGAACAACACAGCCCCATGTCAAATGTGTTCCTGCTCATAAGAACTAAACGAATCCAGCTATGAAAACTGTTGAATGAATGTTTAAATGTACAGTATTATCACAAATCGTATAGTTTATCTTACGGGACGGATACGAGTTAGCGTCTTGACCAGATTCATACAGAGGTTTTAGTCCACTTTTAGTCCACTTACACGCTGGTGCATGTTATTATTCTAACTCCGTCTCCGTCTGATTCCAAACAACCACTGTGGTGAGGTGACATTTGTAATTACAGATGTGAGCGAGCTGGTTATGTAGGTTCCTTTTCAGGAAATAAAGATGAAAGTTTCCACAAAACCAGCACGAGGAGCGTGAAGTAGTGAAGAACACCGGACTTAAATCTTATATTTGGCGAGTGAATGTTCATGCGCATCAAGTTCTGATGCATTTCAATTCCTTCAACGTTTTCCACTGTTTTCCACTAGAAGAGCAAGAACATGTTGATTGGGCAGCTGATTTGGACCAGAGCCAACAGCATTTGAATGTGAAAAGAGTCGACTGTGTCTCTGCTGCGCCGCTGAGCTGAGCTGAGCTGTGGTGTGAGTCCCCAGAAACGTAACCGCACATCAGCGCTGCCACAAAGACACCGAGAGCGAGCTGCAGGAGCTGTCACTGCTCCGCGCTGGCTGCGTGTGGTTTCACCAAATGTCAAGTGGCAGAGACACTGGAGAAGATTCACAGTGAGCAAAATGTGAATGAAGTTTCAGGCCCCATGAAAGAAACACGTACAGAGTCATGTAGCAGCGTAATTCATCACAACGTTCCTGGTTTTCGCAAAGAATTCTGGTGCGCTCACCATGTACGTGGCTTTCTAGTGTGCAGGATTATGTGTATGCGTTTGGGCGTCTTTGCTCCTATGTGCTTGTGTTAATCCTGAATGAAAGACGAGTGTGGGCCGTGGGGGGGGGGGGGCTCCCCGGAGGGCCTCAGTGTGCCGGCCCTGTAAGCCCGTGTGAATGAGTCTGAATTCACAGGCTCCCCACGAGGACGCACGGCCGATTAAGCTGACAGTCAGGAGCCCATTGACCAGTCACAGAGATTAAACGGCGAGCCATCTCGGCAGCTAAAACCACCTGCGGATAGAAGGAGTGATGGAGAGACAGAGGAGAGGAGGAGAAGGAAATGGAAAGAGACATGGGGAGACGTGCGGATACTCACTGCTACTCGTTGCTTCGGTAAAAGGCGTCTTTTGTCCGTTCCAGCCTTTGTTGTCCATCTGTAGTGACGCAGAAAGTAGGGGGCGGTAAGAGAGATGTCGATTCTTCAACAGACAGCTTTTTCAAGCATGTCAGACGAGTTCCTTCCTTGTGTTTGGGCCACAAAGGGACGAGCGCTCACAGGAGGGGATGCTTGAGGAGTCTACCGTCTGTCTCGGGCCAGCTATTCAGTTCGAGGGTTAGTCAGTGATGGTACCTTAGAAAGTCCCCTATTCACTGCTGTGGGCTGCATGTCTGCCCACAGCCACAAACACACGTGTGAGCAGCAGGAAAAAAAAAAACCCAACCACAAATCATTTGTTTTCTGTGCCAGAGTTGAGATGATGTGAACAAATGCAAACCTCGACGAAATCATTATTATCTCCTGCATGTGAAATCTTATCCCACGTGTACCGATGCACTCTGTGACGTCACGGGGCGTTCCTGGCGGCAGCGGACGTCTCTCACGTCTCACCTGGCTGTGGATGGAACTTCCAAGTAGTTTGTGTTCCACTTTCGTCACAAACGTGCAGTATGAAAAATGCATCATTTGGTGGATGAATAACACAATACTTCAGCGTGACAAACCCAAGATGTAAACCTAAAAAGGGCTGCGTGGGGTTGGAAAACCAATCGGACACAGGCAAAAGGTTTCTGGGATGGACAATGTGAGTGTGAAGCCTGAGGATCTAACACGTCAGACGTGCATCACGCCACCGACGCCCAGCTACGTAAATGTACCACGTGTCTAAAAATGGGATGGTTTTTAGTCACAGAAGAAGACAAGGTAGCAAGGGCAGAGGCAGCAGCCGTGTTCCTACCTCAGCGGGATTCTGGGGCACTGTAGACGCTTTGTATCCCAGCTGTAGCAGCATCGCCTCAGCAGCATTCCGCTTGGCCACCTTCTTGTTCGGCCCCGTTCCCGTGGCAACCTCGCTATTCACTTTCACCTGCGTGTGCAGAGATAGAAATGTGAAAACATGAATCCACGTTCCATGCCGGTGTTTAGACTTTCATACGTGATCAGGGGATAACTCATATCGGACTGAACCCCGTAGAAACGGACATTTTCCAGTGACAGTCCTCTGCTGTTCCCACGCTAAAAGACACATTTTGCGGGCCGAGTAAAGCTGGAAGGAACGTGGATTGTTTGTTTTTCCGCGGACCTCAAACATTAAATCTGCGTGCAGAATATAAGCAGCTATTTCCAAGATGTCGGTTTGTTATGCAAACAGACAATTACACTATACAAATTACATTCAAGCTCGTGAACAGCCAGACCTCGGTGCACTTACTCAAAGTGGTCCGACAAGCTCCTTAAGTGCTCGTCTGAATGTGTCAGATAGAGCGCAGAGAGTGCAGAAATGTGAGTACAATCTTTTTCATCTCATCAAAAAGGTACAATCTGCAAAATGTTCCTTCAGCCAAAATATACAGACACAGAGACCCACTGCAACCCCGCTGCCTGCTGACAAGAGACAATGTGGAAATTTTAGGAGCGTGAGTGGACCGCACAAAGGAAACACGCATACGCTCACAAAGCCTGATATGAGATATATCAAAGAAGCATGGAGAATAGGTTTGAGGCTGAATTACTGCCTGATGCTTTCTACTTGTGAGAGAAAAGGATTATGGGGAGAAAAAGAAAAGAGACAAAGAGTTTGACTGAGAGAGACAGACAGAAAAGACAGAGATAAAATGAACTGGTTTGACCAGCTGTTACACTTGCAGCAATGCAATATAATGTAATCTATCTCCAGGTAGTTTACCTCTTTTGTTGCATTTTAACATCCAGAACAAAGCTGATTACTGTGAGTAGTTCAGCAGACCCCATCAAAGGGAATCATTAAGGGAGAAAAGTGATTTTGTAAGAGTGTTTGTGTCTCAATTCGGTGATTTATTGTCTGACTTGTAGTCTTGAATTTATTTTGTTTAGTTGGCGTGTGACACATAAGAGGTGCAGGGTCTTTCAAAGGAGTTTACAAGCCTCATATCGTACGCTCCAGACCCTCAGGGGGCAGCATAAAAAGGTTGGGTGTCCAGCAGTATTAGAACTAACAAAGAAATGCAAAGGCCTTTTAATCCACTGTTGTTTTTACGGTCCAACCCAACGCTCCTCCACTCTCACCTGTGACTCACTATCAGAGTGAGGAGGTGCAGCTGTTCTTCGCACGACTGTAACTGACTCGTCTCCTGAGGTGCAATATTGTACAACAGGACAGAACAGCCGAGCAGGGAGGTGGATTTTTATGATGTCAAATAGTCCAAGAATCCGAATAACGTATCTGTGGTATCTGGTGGGAGTCTACATCATCTGCTGCATTAGTCATAAACCGTTACTCATCCACAACGACTGTCTAGGACATTTTATTCGGGATCACACCACCTCATTTATATCCGCTGTAAGCAATGAAAATGGTCTGTGTGTTTCTTAAAACCAAAGCTTGCAATGTCAATTACACGGTACGTATATAACTGGACTGTAAAGAAGAACGTTAATCTTTTCTGAGCTATAATAAAATAATGAAGCCAAAGTTTTCAAGGGGGAATGGGATACAAGTGAGAAAGAGGTGGGGTACAGGGAGGACTGCAAATCTAATTTCATTACAAAGTGTGCAGAGGACGGACTTTAATTTCATTATACAGTATATGATGCACACATAGGTGGAGAAACAGCTGTAGGCAAATCTTATCAGAGCATGTTGGTTGTATTCCCCATCTGGAAAACCACATCATCGCATCATCGCCCCAGGAGACACCAGGAACCCCAATGTTCTCAATGGTCTCGCCTGGAAATGACTCCTGACACATTCTGACTGACTGACCTCATTCGCCAACTCGTGAAACCATTTGTTGCTTTGTTTTTTTTCTTCACTGTAGTAAAATTCAGCAAACAATTCATAAATTCCTCTTGTGTATTTAAACCCTCAGCGCTAATGTGTTTGTGTCTCAGGTGGGGGCATAGCAGGAATGACCCCCCCCCCCTTTCCAGCTCGAGGAAATGTGCTGCTCTTGGAGTCTGTGTCTTGTGCACAGCCCCGAGGGAAAGTGCTGTCCTACAAATCAAAAGTGTGACAAACATGAACGATGAGTTGTCGCTGCCCTCTTGACTCGCTTGTACAATGCATCCTTTCTTGTCTGTATGAGTAAATGAACTCCGGCCCTAAAGACGAGATCACTCACAAACCAGCTGCGTCAGCTGCCGTGCGGCGCCCTGTGGCATGCAACCGCTACGTTGGACGCTACAGCAGCAAACCTCTGTCATGCTGATGTTCAGAAAATAAAATCAAACGGTTCACCTGCATGACAAACTCCCTGCGTCGGGGCATCCCTCGCTCTGAAAGCAGCAGGTATTCCGGCTCCTTCTCCTTCTTGGCCTGCTGGATCTGGGCCAGACGGCTAATAGGGTTCATGCCCTGGCCGTAGTCTGGTCCCGTCTAGGAGGAAGAGGAATGTACCGTCAGACTGACGAGGACTGATGCCGAGAAAAGAAGGAAAGTAGGTTGTCAAAGGACACCTGCAGGCTGCAGCAGTACCTTGAGGATGGTCTTGGTGCGTTTCTTGTAGTGAATCTTGGGTTTCTCCACAGCGGGGATGAAGGGCAGTTTCTTCAGGTCTTGCAGGATGGACAGGGCGGCACGCTTCTTGGACAGCTTCTTGCTGTTGCCCTCGCCCTCGGCGGAGAATTCCCCGACGGTGACACGGGTGAGGAAGCTTTTCATGTGGGGAGGACCGGACTCCTTCAACACCTGAACCCAAGGACATGGACAAAGGAAATGAAGTTTAACCAGAACCAACTAAACAGGCCAAATAGCTGTAGAAATGTGTGTGTGTGTGTGTGTGTGTGTGTGTGAGCCTACATCAGCACAGTGAATGCTTCTGCAGACTCCTGCGAATGTGTGTAAATATCTGTGTATTTCTGTGCGTAAGTGTGAGGGAGTGTGTTCAGCACACTCTGCTCCACCAGGTGGTCCAAAACATCTGCTCGCTGGTCACAGCGCTACCCACCCATACGCACGTTCTTCATGCAAAACACACACATACAGTGACGCACGAGCATATATATGAAGATTAACATGTTCCTAGATGACAGTCTCTTGTGATGAGTGCTCCGTTTCCTTCCTCTAGCCTCTGGTCACCTGGGAGACCTAAAACAAACACCGGCTGGCGTTAGGTCATGCTTCTGCAATCACATCTACTTCCTGTGAAGTCCGAGAGTGTGTGTGCGTGTAGCAGGTGTGGCTCTCCCAAATCTTTTTTTAGGAAAACACACTGGAGGAAGAATTAGGTTTCACACACTTACTGAGAGTGAGTATATGTTCAGCTTTCAATCTCCGGCTCGACGGACTGCTCGCATGTTCCTCCAACCTCTGCTTCCTTCGAGCTCAATTTGAGGCGCCGACAGCACCGATTGCAGCAATCACACGCGATTCACGGCAAGTTAATTTGAACCCAGCAATCAATAAAACAGATTAGAACTGGTAACCTTGAGCGTTCCTCGCCTTAAGACTGCACCATGATGGAGACAAAGGAGGACTCTTCTCCTCACAACTGCACCCGCACAAATTCATGTCACATAACCCAATAAAATACCAACGGAGGTCCAGAACATACAACTCCAGCCACTTTTAGCAAATGAAAAAATACGTTATACTTAATCATCTAATGTTTCTATGAAACGCATGTGTCATTCCTGTTAATGTGGTTGACACTGACCCTGTGTTCCTCGTGTGCCAGTTAGTCTGTCAGCATTCCAGAACAATGAGTATGTGCAGGGATGCATGCTGCAGGGAGGCCTCGGCGTACTTGCTGTTAAAGCTAGCAAACAAGTGTATTAATACGCAAGGGGATCGTCTCTGCTCTCACTCATCACGCCAAGGAGGAAATGTAACATGGCAGCTGCTTACACGTTACAACACTCAATGACCAGATAGGTCCCACTTCTGGATCTTCAGTCTGCGCCGATGACAGGGGGACTGTGGGATGACAGATGGGTGAGCAGAATAGCCGTCTGATGCTTTGCCGGTGAATACTCCGTCCGTCAGTGTCTGGTTCCTTTTCTCTGTTTTTCCATTTATGACACACACAAACTCTCTTGCATTTCCATCACAGCCTCCCTGTAACATGTGCAACTGTTCTGTGTACGTGGCTGAGCAATATGGTTCGCTACGAGCTCAAGTATCATTGTACACTCGCACATTGCAACAGATGTTGGTCAAGATTTTTTTGTGGATCCTTTCAGGCCTTTGCAAAAATAAACAGCTTTTATTCAGTCGAGAAAAAAACACAATGTTGGGGGTTTTGGAGATGGAGTGGCTACGATATAAAGGCGTAGCCACGTTGTGTTTTTTTTTCTCCCCCCTACCTCTTCAGTCATCATGTTTCCATTGTGGGTATCTCGTTTGTGTAACTGCACGACTTCGTCTTCTCTTTAATACCAGTTCCGTATAAGTATGACAGCATCCCGGGTTCGAAACACTACACAAGATGTGGTACGTTCCATATCATAGCATCAATTCAGACCTGCCGCCCTACAGAGGAAAATTTATCGTATTGTTGCTTTTCACTGTTTGGGAGGGTTGCAACATAAATGAAAAGGCCAAAGATGAAATAACTCAGCATGTGGCTTGAACCAGACAACAACATGTGAATCGGCGAACATGTCCCACACTCTTGACCTGAAATAGCATCAAGAGAGGTGCAGCCAGTCTCCTGGCAGACGACATGTGATCTGTGCCACAACGATGGGATTTCAGCACTTCTTTCATTTACACCAACACACGCAAACAAACTCTCCAACACACCCATCTCCCATCGAACGACATGGATCCGCTGGAACACAGGAAACACTTGATAATTCCAGGCTGATTTTAATTTAATCCCCTGATCATCTTGTTTCTTGTTTCGTCGCTTCTTTTTTCCTTCTGTTTTATAACACGGGCGGCCTTTTCTTTGGCTTCTCATAGAGACATTAATACCCCGTGCAGTCTGAGGATGTGTGCATACGAGACCTCAGGTACTCTGGAGCAGTGTAGGACAATAGCAGGGTCTGGTGGAGCGAAGAAAGGCTCTTTTGTCAGGAGTGGCGGATGGACAAGCCCTGAGGGAATCTGCTTCTTGTAAGATGGGTGGTTCTTGGCCAAAACTCCTACTCTTGTGTCCTCCTTGGAAAAGGAGCCTCCAGTCCAACAAACAAGCTGTGATTTATAGATTGGTTCCTCTTTGATGCTGACATCTGCTTGATATTGCCTGACAGGGGGATTAAATGAGCCACAAGGCTCTCAGGGTGGTGGCGACCCTCATGGTTGCAGAGGAATGGGAAAGCAGACACTTGCTAGCAGTGACTCACGGGTGATTTCATGCCCCAGTGAGGGAGAGGACGAGATGATGTGAAAACATGGCTGCTGTGAAAGGCCATCACAGAGATGATGGGTATGCTCTCATGCAGGACACATCCATGGACAGTGATCTCAAACTCCAGTCCAGCTCCTTTTTATCTGATACCGCTGGTCAAAGGTCATTTCCTTCTTTCTCTGCATCACTTTGAGCTGTTAATTCATGCTTTTATCACAACGTGCTTAGACTACTGTGCAGCTACAGCTGGTTCAAAAAGCTGCTGCTCGGCCTTTAACTGGCACCAAAAAACTAAAGTTCCAAACTTCCAGACTTCCAGACTGATTTTAGAACTCTTCACAGTGTCTGTCCGACCTTTTTCCGGTCATACGCTCCTTCTCACTCTCAGGTCAGCAGATCAATCACTAATCGCCCCACAGACAAAGAGGAAGTAGAGAGGTTGTTTTCTCAGTCACTGTTCCAGAATGATCCTTTTCCTTATTTTTATATTTGACAATAAGACGATCTCAAGACTAATGAGTTACGTCACAATGGACCTAATGGGAAATGGGATGTGCGGAATTTGTGTGACGCACACCGAATGTAAGGTCGCTGATCGAGGATGAAAGTGAAGCCGAAAGGGAAAGCGTTTACACAACAGAAACTTCTTGTGATCCAAAGCTAAATGTGTCAATATATTATGAAAGGCTTAAAATATTAGCTGAGAGAATATTTCTGAGAGCGGCAACGCTCCAAATTGACATGGGGGAAGAACAACTAAGTGGGAGGGAGACAAAGCAAATTGAGAGAAGTGAGTGTTTTACTGCTCATCAGGCCACAGTGCTGAACATTGTCCAGACTTCCAGCCAGCAGACCAGAGACCAGAGGAATGCGGCCATGATCTGCTTTGGAAACCGCCACTCACAGGTTTCAAATTGGGAAGACAAAAATGAGAGCGGCGTAATTGCGCACAGTGACAAAGACGTGGCCGATAATGAATCCCATTAATCCACATTTAGCTGGCTGAAATTATTAATAGCAGTTCCAGGAAGAGCAGTCGTGTCATGCTCTGATGAACAATTTCGGACAAAGGGGGGAGAGAAAAGACGGTGTAACAGGGAGGCCTGGAAAACTTTCCAAAGTTGTGTAAACTCTCATTAGCGAGCAAAGTCAGCAAGTGAGGAGAGTCTCCCTCCCTTCCTTTCACCACTGTCTCCATTTCCTCCCACGTCGTCCACCTATACTCTGAACCTCAACACGCAACCACGCTGCTGCCTTGGGAGGGATGGTTAAGAAGTAAAAGGAGGAAGGGAGGGGGCACCTACAGTAAACTGAGCCTCCCTTTTTTTTTTTTGGCACCTCGCAGCGTAGAGATTTTTGGGTGAGTCAGTCCAGATAAGGAGAACGCTGAGGAGAACAGACCCAACAGGTCCTGTGAGGGCACATGAAACCTCCAAGTCTTTTTGTTGGTTGCAGGGACTGTCCAATGATTTGGGAAACCAGAGATAAATCCCTAGAACATGTGGAGGGCTCGTCCAACTTCTGGCCATACATACGTTGTAGTTTCCTTCAGGACTAACAAAGTTTTATCTTATCTTACACATACTGGAATGTACATCAGCATTAACCTACCACCACAACCAAATGCTTGAAATATTTATACACTTTTTCTCTTTTAAGATTAAACTCCGTCCATGTCCACACAGAGACACTTTGTTGTGTTAACACCCACACTTTGCATTGTTAAGGCCGATCGTCCACATGAATCCTGTAAATATAGAGGGTGTGAATGCGCTTGGTCTCAGGGTGAAAACATGTGAAACTGTGAAAATCTGGACAGCGAATCCCCATACTTTCTTTATCGGAGTGTCACTGCCCCATAACGACAAAAACAACAATGTACATGTTTGTGAACATGAATCTGTCTTGTGAGATTAAATAAAGTATCTCTCTTGTGCTGTTTACTTCAAGTGACAGCACCTCCAGGATCAGTTTGCACACTGTTACCGCAATATCTTAGACAAGGGCTGATTATTTTTGACGGTTCTATCTGTTCAGCAGACAAGGATGGATTTCAGCGCCACCTACCGGCCTGGAGTATGAACCACAGCCGGATGAGTCTGTTGCATTGGATCCCTATGGATGAAAATATTCAACAGGAGAAAAAAAAAAAAAAGAAGACTGTTTTGGAATGGATTCCAACCTTACGAATTTATGAGACTGACGATGTAAAGTTGTCTGTTTATTTAATTAAGATGAAGAAGAAAGCTTTGCACATTCTATCTTATTTATCTCAATGTTTCCTTTTTGTTGACGTTTGGCTGTAGGCTTTTCAGCTGATTGTTTTATTGCGTATTGTTTGACATACGCTGTCTTTTTTAAAGAAAGAACGTTTTATCAGCTAGACGAGGGGAAACTGTGTCCACCTACAGCACATGGTTCGGACAGATTCTAACCATCATCTGTTCCACAGTTGATGTTGCTGATGTACAGTCTACTTCTTGTAAGTCTGACATCACATCTATTCACATTCCCCAACTTCCTGATCATGTACACGATGTGACACCACTACTTCAAAGAAGAAAAAGGCGTTGACCAACTTGATACAGTAGCACTATTAAAATAATAGGTCTGGTCTGGTATTATGTCACTCTGCTGTGGTGTCTTCCTCACCTCAAAGTTGACAGAAAGGTTCCGCTTGAGTGCAATTTCATAGACCAGGCTGATCTCCGATTTGCTGGCATCAGCGCCCTCCTCAGACTCCCCCTTTTCCTCTGGGTTCTATTGACAAAACAGAAGAGAAAGAGAGGTCAGTGTGGTTTCAGGGGGTGTACCGAAACAGTACGATGACATCGGCAAAGAGAGACTATTTAGCAAACAACAGACTGCAGGGTAATTCCCTCTCCCCTCAGTGTTGTGAGTCAACTCGATTACAAATGTCCAGCGACAGAGAACACGTAGTGCTTGAGGGCCACGATTATCTTCCTTCTGTTCACGTCTTCAGAAACGATCTTTGGCGTTGGGAGGAAAAAAATTATGATCATTATCCTTTGTGTTCCTTCAGATGACGTCCTGGTAATATGTTCATCTCTGACTAGAGGAAATATGATGACAACGTTTCGTGTTAAGAGTCCTTTCAAAATAAAAGTAAAGAAGTCTTGGCGCACCAAAGACTAACGATGTTAGAGCACATCACATCACACGCAAAACATGGACGGCGTCCAAGCTGTTGCAGAGACGATCCTGTCTGTTCTCTCGCTTCGATTGTTATCTGATATGAAATTGAATAAAACCAGAACATGATTCGGTCCGTAAATGACCTTTGAAGGATGGTCTATGAATTTGAAAATTACTGCATCAACTCTCTTTTGAACAGTCAGAACATGGACTCAAATTAATTTGTCATCAGCCATCAAAAATAAAACTGTTGACGTCGGTGTCATCACAGAGAGAAGCCAACATAGATGTGAATCATACATGAGGCTCAGTGTATTTAAGACCATGAATCACCTGTGAACAGACGAGTACAGAGGTGTAAACCACAATGATCGTAACACCAACCACACATCAAGGGTCTTTTTGGTGCCACTTGTCCTGGGGAATACAGAGCGCCGTGTTGATCTTTATCTTCTCATGTCCAGGTCTTTGTCTGCTTAAGTCTGAAAGGCTGCAGTCCTTCCCTTCAGGCTCATTCTCTTCTCCTGCCTTGTTGTGCGACCTGATACGACGCGTGATTCACAGTGTGAGATCTCTTGTATTTCACAGGAAACCGTCACGTGGTAGGGTGGACCTACCGCATCGGGCTGAGGACCTCACGGTGATGAGAGGTGAATATCTGTCTGCACTAGGCTTTGTTTGGTGAGTGTTAACACATATAGCAGTTGTGTCTTAAATCATCGACGTGTATAACCTCCACTGGTGATGTTGTGTTTGGGACCTGACATGTCTGTCTGTCTGTCTGTCAGCAGGATTATGTCAAATGATCTCACCATTTCATTAAATAGGTGAAGATTGTGCCAAGAAAGAACCTATTTAATGTTGGAGAAGCACTCAGTGACAGGGAAGAAGCTTTTTAATGAATGAAAGTCATTCATTCTCAACGAAATGTAAAGATATACAGTAGTTACATCACGTATGGCTGTAAGAACAATGTGTATTAACGTAGGAAAAGAGTTTGCACGTTTTCCTTGGTCCACTTTCTCTTGGCAGTGTTTGATGCCTTCTTGACATGAATTAACTCACTACAGCGGAGATATGTGTCTGTGGGCGCAACTTCCTGACTATGACAAATTAAAGGCTAAAATTGACTTTGCTGCTGCTGCTGCTGCTGCTTTTGTTGGATCAACTGAGAGTCCAGAGAAAAGTACAACAAAGTGCTACGGAAACCCATATGGTGCTGTGACGTCTGCTCTCATCCGAACGGAAACGTTTCAATGAACAGTGACCGTAGGCGAACAGAAAGTTTCACATTCAAATCTATGCTCATGGGCAATGAATGTTGTAATTGGGGAAATGAGTCAGTGTTCAAAGGATGTGATGAAAGGGATCTTTGATAAATAGGGCAGGATAACTTTAGCTACAGAACGTAGCTTGTTTCCCAGAGCAAACTATAACCTCATTCTCAGAGCACATCAAATAAGGCGTGAGCAAACTCTGCTCCTGGAAACCGCTGACTCAGATTTCCCCTCATTATTACCCCCGTTTAATAATTGATTGTGAGGTAAACAAACTTGTTTGTTCAAAACAAGAAGTGTACCATTGTCTCTGAATTTTAACACCAGCTTTTACAAACCCGCTGTCACGCAGTTAAGTTTGTTCCATTATTTCATTTCACAGCCTGAGGCCCTTTGGAGTCGGAGGCGTAGTGAGGTTTGCTAGGGTTACCTGTTGTCGCCCTACCTGTAATAATTAGACCGTCACTGATATTTACCTGTGATCTCCCTCAAAATTAAAGACGACAGCCTGTAGTGAGAGACACTTTGTACTTTCGATCCACGGGCGTCACACATCTAAACACACACTGGATGCGGAGACAGACATACGCTGCAGACGCCATTTGTAAATCAAGACTCAGGAGCGGCAAACAAAGAGCTCATTTATGGAGGCTGACGCCAAGAGACAGCAAGTTGGACGAGCGAGAGGAGACGGAGCGTTTTGAATAACCGCTGGTGATGCCAGACTGAGGGGATGAGGGGGGTAACTTGATTTCCGGTGGGAGATGATAGCCGCAGTTAACAGCTTCACAAAGGTCGTGTGACACAGAGAGCAGACAGACATAAAGGCATCAGGCCAGAGAAAGGGCCCGTCAGGTGTAAACTAGTACTATCAAGATTGCGAGGCTTAAACGATACATTAGAGTAATTGGAGCGCAGGTGGATTTGGATCCAATCGAATGAAAGGTGGTTACGCATTCATCGAACGAGCAGCTGAGAAACACGGTGACACGCTTAGCAGGGTGCTTCGATGGAGAGCGCCAACGGATCAGTGCAAATCCTTCATCCTCACTGGAAGGGAGATTAGGTAAGACGGTGTCGACTGGAGAAACAACCAGAGAGACAAGAGTCAAGTTGAGTAGAGCCAAGATGGAAGAAGCAGCATCCGAAGGGGGCCTATGAAGAGAACGTGTGTTTGTGTGTCTGTGTGCATGGGTTGGACCGTGGTTACCTGCGGTGGTCGCTCAGGGATGGGCTCGTTGCGAAGGGCTTGCAGGGCCTTCATGGCAGCGTTGTGTCTGGCTGCTTGGCGAGTTCGTCCCTCACCAATGAACTCGTGAATCCCCACAGACAGCTGCACGTAGAAGATCTTAGGAACGGGATAATGGTACCTGCGAGGAAGGGCCCAAAAACACAAGTCAACAAAAATACCGTATACCCACAGACTGAATCATACACCGCTCGGTGCATACGTCTGAATAATAAGCAACTCTCTCAGGAAACAAGAGGGGGAAGTTTTAAACCTCATGAACCAGATTATCAGCTCACATCATTCATAGCGTTACCAAATTAAAGGCCCCACCACTCCATCAGGGTCAATTACTGCACAAAAGCCTGCTGGCCAATCACTTGACTGATGTCTGGCTATTGGATCTCAGGGGACACATATATCCTGTTCTCTTTCTTCTGGCCATGGACATAGATTCTCCTCTCTTTCTTCTGGGTCCTCACAGACCGGGACGGAGCTGTCACCCAGTTGATATAGAGGTCTGCAAGTCCGTGTGTATAATACCCCCTCCTGGGTTGGGTGTGGGGGGGGAGGCTGAGAATGCCTGCCCAATGGAGGACTAGCAAAGAGAAATACTGGGAAAGCTAACAAGGGGAGGAATTAATCAATTTTTTTTTTATATATATATATATATCATCTCGCTGTCTTTCACAGCTGCCATATGTGGCAGACACCAAGCTGAGATCAAATTCGATCTGAGCCAGACTTATTGAGAAACACTCTCATATTTGGTCAAGGCATTTGCAGAAATTAAAACAAGCTTTCCAGAGATTTATCTGCCGACTCTTCCCTTTCTAGACGTTGCTGAGTACACATTCCGATTCATTTGCAGCAACATCCTACTTGGCACTGCAGCAGCTGTGAGATGTAATACTTGAATGCATGTGGGAATTTGGGGAAAGAAGAAAAGCACAATGATATGAGACAGGAAAACTACACGCACAACGTGAGCAGGAACTTTGACACAACTTATTTTACTACCAATGCGAATCAGTGACGATGTGCTCGAATAGCAGCACAGACAGTTCCTGTTTGGACGCTACAAAGGCTCGTGGATGAAGGAATGGCTGCAACTGAAACACTGTTGAGGAGTAATCAGGACGAACAGACAGGATGTCAGCAGACTGCCAAACTGGCCGAGTTCAACTGGAAGAGAAAACAAAGGCAGCAGTAAAAGGTTCACGCCAAATCTCGGGTGACATCATCCATCGTTCTTTCTAAACAAACATCTGTCACGTTATCTACCATTTTATTTTCGTGGTTGCAGAAGACTTGGCTTGTTTGCGACCTGCGTAGTCACGTGAAAAATCCCTTTTCCTGCCTCATCCAGATTCCACTGCAGCAAGGTTTGCGTGAACGAAACATGACTAAGAATTCTTAAATCATCTAATCTGACCAGATGTGCTTTGGATTTCCTGCAGCATGTTCCACCACACAACTTACCACCATTTGCATGTGCCCAGAATCCTGATTTTACACGCTAATCAGATGTCGAAAAAAAGGCCGATGGCACCTTTCAATGCACATCATCACTCTGAGCTCCGCCAAGGGTCCTATCACACCCTGATTGATTGTTAGTTTGACACTTTGATGTCAAAGCTCCTGAACACATCTAGCCTGGATGGTGAAACTCCCATGACCCCTTCATAACTCCCCCACGGGTAATGAGCTGGTCCCCTGTTCCA
>JBBMJM010000014.1:1222206-1244911 GCA_037832705.1 Centriscus cristatus | reverse complement strand
TGATACTGAACCTCCCAAACACAACCCAGAATTTCAGATGTTGCACACTGAATTCTACTTCCATCATGGTCCTGTGTTTCATGTTTCTGTGTTCTAACGTACACACTCATGTTTGCATGTTTGGTTTCCCTTTCTCCTGTCTGAGTACATACCCCCAGTCCTGGGGTCCGCTCCAGAAATGAAGTTCATATCAGCGTTACTGACAAACTGAATTCAAACATATGAAACATTTGGTTTGATTTCCGTCAGTCTACTGAAAATAGACCTGGACAATCAGAAACGCTCCTTTCTCAATGAACCTGCTTTGTGGAATGGACCACTGATGTGTTTCACCTGAGTCTTGTTTCCACTCCAGGCCTCCCTCACGTCCCTCTGTTTGTCCAATCAGCTCCCTTCTTTCCCTCACGTGCTCCCACCTGTGTCTCGTTCACTTCTTGTTCTCTAGTTGTATTTAAGTTCAGTCTCGTTGGTTCATCTGCGTTTCCGTCCGTGTTCCTGCTCTTTGTCCGTTGTGCAGTTCAGTTCTGCTTCTCATCACTTTGCTGTCTGTGTTATCCATGTTCATTGTCTCATCAGTCTGTCATCTGCATTTGGTCTTTGTGTTTCCATGTATCTGTGTTCCTGCCTGTTTTACTTTAACTAAAAAACCCCCAACAGATTTTAAGTTGACATTTGCTTTCTCGCTGTCCTCTTGTGTTTGAGACCTCATTTTAACACACTCCAATATATAAAAATAAAATACCTATATCTTATATTACTGTATTATATATTGTCAAGTTATATATATTATAAAATAGTTTATATTTATATAAATATAAAAGTATGAATAAAACAAGTGCATGTTCAAACAACTATAAATAAAATGAAATATACAGCCATATCTCACATATGTAGTATATCTCCACAGGTATAGTATAACAACCGCACACTGGGAACATTTCGGCGGTGTGTCATTGGTTAAGTTAAGTAAATGATTAGAATAAGGAAGCTCTTCCATTTACCCCATATGTCACTTGAAGTCATCAAGCTCTGAACTCAAACTGATATTGTTTTCGACTGCTTCCTGACCCTGCCAGTGGCTGGCGACTCTCGACTCAGCCAGAGTAATCTGTTCCCGCTGCGTCCCCCTGCCAGCCACCGCAGGTCCCCTGTCCCGACGCTCACCTAGACTCCAGGTCATCCAGCAGCAGTGGCTGAGACTGGAGCCAAAGCGAAATAACTCTTTCCATTAAACCGAACGAGGTTCCACATACAGAGTGAAAACACCCAAACAGGGGTCAAATGAGGTAAAGAAAGGATTGTATATCAGGCAATTACATTTAGGTTTGCCTTTAAAGTGTGGGTAACCATTATTTGAATTTGGGGTTGGTTGATGCTGGGTAATTATTTTTTTCCATTCCTCATAAGGATAATGGCTTTATAAATGGATTATTTCAGTATAAATATAACAAAGTTAAAGAGTTATAGAGTCTCTCTCTCTCTCTCTCTCTCAAGCGTCTGCTGCCGTTGCAGCGGTTGGCCGTGTCCCTCTGTGTAAGGAAGCTGTCAAACTACTCGTGCTACAATAATAAGCAGCATTTCAAAGACAGGACGATGATGAAGAGGCAGGATGACTAATCTCAAATCTCCGGTATTGTCCATGCTGCGAACTACAAGAATATTTGTTATCCATGTTTTGGCTCATACATGGAACAACTTGGCAGAAAAAAATTGACACTGTTCAATGAAAAGGTTCTGGTGTTTCTTTCTAATTCAGCTAAAATGTTATTACGCTTGGCTCAAATATCTTATTATATGATTGGAAAGTTATGTTTTTAGCTGGTATTGCGTTACTCGTTGCTACACTCCACATCAGTCGAGGTGTATAAACTGTCCAGTGTGTTCTGGGTCCGTCTTCACAGGCTCCGCCTCTAGTCAGAGGTGCCAGCGTCCTGCGGGAGGCGTCTGACACCCAAACCACCTCCGCTGACGCCTTCTGACGTGAGCCGCCTCCACTCTGATGCCTGAGCAAGGAAGTAAGCAAATATGATTTACACCGCATGTTTCAAAAGCAGAACGTGCAAAGCACTCGGCAAGAAGGCGATCTGTTATTGATTTAATCATTTGTAATATTTTATTTTTTTAAACCTGCACAGCGCAAACAGAGACATGCCAGTACGAGAACATGAGCAAACATTTCTTCTCCCAGCTGATATGTAATATGTGATTACTGCCAACAATCCCAACACACCTGAGCAGTGGTCTCCTTTGTGTTACTGTTACAAAAGTGCGTGTGCGTGTGTCTACTTAGTTCACTTTGCTTTTATTTATTTTCCTTTAGACCCATCATAGGGTAGAAGGAACAGAAAACAGGACAGACAGCCACCGGTTTTAAACCTTCACTGAAGAATAATGTCTCCTCACTCTTTCATTGTCACCGATGTATCTTTGTAATGAAACGGACAGATGTTCCAGCTGTCAGCTGGGGGCAACATGGTCAAACAAGTTATCACGTAAAGGAATAAGACCATTTTTATCTTGTTTCATCTCTGCAGTCAGACAAGTGTGCGTTCAGTCATGGACTTTAAATATGTGTGCGTGTGTGTGTGTGTGTGTGTGTGCGTGCGTGCGTGCGTGCGTGCGTGCGTGTGTGTGCGTGTGAACTGTGTAAACTTTACCACACCAGCCTCGGTGCCAGGCTGCGTCATCTCTCTAATGGCTCTTTGCAGTAACTGGCAGAGTTGTGCATGTGTCGTCCGTAGGGAATCGCGCAACTTCGGGAAAAGGAACGGTCATGGACGCACTTTAGCTCAATAAAACCCAAATTACCAGAAGCTCTGGCGTAGTGGTGAGATAACACAAAGCAGCACATTGTCTCGCATGAGAGGACGGTAAATGAAGGTCACTATTATTATTGTCATTATTTTGACCTAGGAAACTTTGGGATACTGGAAAGAAACGTGACGGAGAACAGCTGAAGTGTTTCACCCCAGTGACCTCCATCCTGTTGAGTTTCTTCTGCCATTTCCCTGAAGCAGATGCAGAAACAGACGAGCAGCCAACACATCGAGCACTTATTCTGCTCATACCTGCGAACCCAGACATGTATAAACCTTTATTTTCCCTGTGAATTATAGGTCCTTGCAAATGTTTTATGACGAACATGCCCACTGATACATGTGCTCGGCGAGGCTGTGCGGAGAGGCAAACCAGGGGATATGGGAATGCCGTCTAAGGGTCTTAATAGTACGTTCTTTGAGCGTGTTTTACGTCACTACCACCCACTGCTTTTCCTCTCCATATGGTGGGCTTCCAGGAATGTGTTTCCTTAGCCTGTTCTTGATGACATGGGTCACCTCACCGGCACCGCACATGCTGGAGAGAGATTGACCAACATGTCTGGCTTTAGAAAACCGGAGGAAAGATATGGATTTCAAGTGTTCTTCCATGATAACCTTGAATTTCCAGAGCGTCTCTGTTTCTGTTTTATGACCGAGCCTGAGTAAGTTCAAATGTAACAACAACACCTCACTAATGAACACGTTCCGTCAAATTACCGTCATATTCAGCAATGTTTATTTAATGTCCAAAAGCTGCAGGGTAAAAGAAAAACAAAACAAAACAGAACGTGTGAATTGCTGTACCGTCGATATAAGGAGAGTAGCTGCTTTTCCTAACGTAAAGGACTAGTTCACCAAATGTTGAACTCAATAAACAAGATAAATACAACAAGAGTAACAAGATAAATAACAGTAAAAAGGTCTTCAGTGGCCTTCCCGACCCAGAGGTGCCCAGTGGGAACGCCGCCCGTGTGTCCAGCTGCCGAGCTTTAAGGGGCAAATCTGGAGTCGTCCAGGTAAAACAGAGAGCGGCAGCGCGTGGATTCCCACTTCGATGCCACTTGGACGCAGCTGAATGCTAAACTGAGACGCTCCTGCACAGTTGGCTCATGTTCATATTCTGTGGTGTGCTCGCCATCCAGATCTTACACCACATTTTGAAGCATCGACTAAAAGAGGAGCTTTAAAAAAACCCAAACCAAACGGCGAGCATTTAGAAATAAGGCAAAGCAAAACTTTTGACTTTAGATATTCTAATGTTTTTTAAACGTGTCTTTCAGTAATGTTTCGTGTTTTGGGCCAGTTTGAGGTTTGGCTGCGCAGAGAGTCACTTGAACCAGCCACATCCTGTCCAGCTTTGTGTTTTTCGATGTTTTGTTTATTATCACTCACATTGTTTCAGTCAGTTTGAGTTTATTCTCACCTGTCAGATCCCTCCCTGCCTGCCTGGGTGATTACTGCACCACCGTCCAATTGTCCTCCCTCCAGCACTTGTTTTTTGCCATTTTGGATCCGGCTTGTTTTGGCCTTGCTGTTGTCTGCTGCGCTGACTGATCATCTGTGGACTGACCTTACATAGTCTTTTATTGTAATTTTTTTCTTATGTCGGTTGTAAATTACATGTTTTTAATTTCATTTTATGAGTGGAGGCCTCAGTGGAGCCCCCAGTGGACCCCCCCCCCCCATGAGGGTCTCTTGCCTCTACTCTGCACACATTTTATCTTTCTTTTTGTTACCTCCACCTGGACAGATTTTTGCTGTGTGCCCCTTTATTTGTGTCTGTGGCCCAGCAGGATGCCCCATGGAGCGCCACCAGCAGGCCAGACATTACACTTATCCTGTGAAAGATTACATACAGACATTAATGGCTTCCAGACTTTGGCCTCTCGTTGACTTTTGCAGAGTTTCTGCTTGTAATTTCTCTGACGACCCATCGACGACTATTAACTTATGTAGCGTTTCAGTGATGTCTCAGAAAATTAAAATATATCGCCACCACATGGGTTGTGTGCCGAGAGAATATAAAACACATACCTGGACTAGCTGGCTCAGAAAAATGGATTCAGCCAAAGTCTGAATCATGGAAATATGGGATTTCGAGTGACCTCACTGCAGAATTTTAATAGAGGTAATATTACATAATTTTTTCAGCATATGCATCCTCACAGCGGTCTGACGCGACCAGGACCTCTGTTCTCGTTTCCCAAGAGATCTCTCCCACCAAACACACACACAGAATGAGAAGAAGGAGACAAACACTCCAGATTGAATTATCTCCATCGAGACTGTTTTTACAATGACGAACACTTGTGTGGAAATGTCTCTTCCTCCCAGAGGTCATGGGGTTGGGACCACCTCTCCCTCCTGCCGACCGCAATCGTGATTGCTGACGTGAATCCCGACATGAGAATTTGAGAGAGAGAGAGCACCTGTTTTTCTTATTGACCGGCTTTGTTTATGTCATTAGCATATTCACACAGCCGTCTGAGGAGAGTTCACCGTCTGGGGCTGCTGGCACACACAGATGTAACTGGTGGAGAAGTCATTCGATAGCATGGGCTCACTGCGTTCTCTCATTGATCAGAATGGGTTTCACAGAAACTATAAAACATTGAGGATAATACAAAATAATAATAATAATAATAATAAAACCCTCTTTTGCATGAAGCACCTGGTACTGTTTTGGATAATGGACTTTATCGTCTGCATCAATCACAGAGGTCACAACGCTGTATGTAAACCACAATTTGAATAGAAACAAGCTGAATAATCTAAATGTATAGGCAGCACTCTGACACTGGAATGTGATTGAAACACACATTTGCGGTGATGACATTCGAACAGCAACGCCTTTCCTACCGCAGACTCCTTCCATCTGGAATCACTCTGCTACTGTGTGTCTGGGGTTTAGCTCTGTGGGTCAGAGGGCAGAGAGGTTTGTCATTACAGCAGTGCTGTGAAATACCTCGGCAGGACACTGCAGCTCTGCTGAACCGCGGTCCGTCCAACAGTCCGGGCGGACGCAGGGGGACGAGGTGTAATGCAAGCTGATGGGAATGGCAGTCGTCGGTGAACAATGGCCTGAGCGAACCTCAGATGTCCTCAGCAGATATGTCCGATTCATGCGACTGCCTTTGTGGAAGTATGAACTCCTCGTTCCTGTTTCCTCGTGATATTATCGAGCACACGTTGGACATGCATGAATGGGAGTCCATGCTGGTGAAATTAGACGGTGATAATGAAGCCGGTGAGCTGAAGCTGAGGTAGAATGTCTGTTTGTCTGCTTATACCAAGTCCAAGGTGTGGGGTGGTGGAGGGGTCAGAGAGGTGCGATTCAAATGTCAGGGTGAGCGGCGTAGTCGTGTTTGGGTCAGGGAAACTTTCGGGAGGGGAAACATAGACCTTGCTCACACTGTCAGTAGGATCTCCACATCACTGCAGAGTGGAGACGCCCCCAACCACCTCCACAGTCCGGACGCTGTGGTGGTTCAAATCAGTTATCAGAGCAGCATTTGTGTTTCACACAATGACCGACGTCGATGAGATGGATGTTTTGGCGCAGTAGCGGTTCCCTTTGTTCGTCCGTGGCATTGACATAAGAAATGGAAGACAACTTTAACGGCCCGTAGCAGCTGGCGGTGAAATATGGTGCCTGCTGGCGTCGTGGGGAGAGGCTCCATCCTTCTATGATGTTATTGTACTGTGTCCCCGGTGCACGTACCGACGCCTGTGGTGTTACCACAGCAACCCACACGGATCGGTCAGCAGAGAGCGCTGACACAGCAAATCCAGTCTGATCAGTTGCAAATGAGTGGAGAGTGGAGCTGTGGGGTGGACGAGGCCGTAGAGTCCTCGACACGATACAGACGTGGGCGATCGATAGCTGCAACTGACATTAAGAAGCCTGACATGTTTGAAATGTACAGAGAGATAATTAATGGTGGATGCCGGCAGCCGTGTGTCGCGTCCTCCAAACATCCGATATGAGCAGCTCAGCTCTGTTTCCCATTTGTACATATACGTTTGTGGCAGGGCGTCTTGGGGCAAAGTGTCTGAGTCCATGATGAGCTGTGATTGCCGTGATGGATGTTTTGGCTCAGAGGGAAGGAAATCACTGTTTCACATCTGTCAACAAAATCACCAACTTTTTTTCTATTCTTCTTTTGTCGTTTTTGGACAAATATCTGCATATAAAATGACACGTAGTTTGATTTAGTGCAGTGAAAAATGAGCTAGGCTTTGAAACCTCTGCTTTTCCATTCTTCCTCACGTTCGACTGCTTGAGTTTTCTCCCGCTGAACCGACAGCTGTAGGTTTTTCAATACATTCATGCTACTGCTCCAAAAACCGCACATTCTTTGGTTGTGCTGCCAATCCCAGACAGCGAGGTATCTGCAGTTTAAGTTTGGACTCCGGTTTTCATTCTTGTGGCCTCAGTTTCAGTCCTACATTGTGCAATTGTGCTCATCTGCTTAAAGGCAATAAAAAGCAGAGAAATGAGACAAAAACAGATCTTATGGACTAATTGTAACCATGTGCAGCTCATGGGAACACTGACCATTTGTGCAGAAGTAGCGTCTGTTGATGAGTCTCGATAGCACTTTGATATTCAGCAGGAAACAGGGACAGGAAATGTGCACTGGCTTGGGGATGCTTAGAGAAATCATGTGCACTCGATGCTCCACAAACCGGCGCAGAAGGCAGCAGCTGGTTGGATTTGTTTTGGCCCAGGGCTGACCAATCCCGGCTCTAGCAGGACCCAGACAAATTTCCTGGTTGATTATAAGCAATTCCGTCACAACAGGCAGTCCAGTGTCGATAGGAGAGACAATCACTAATGTGTGGCGTGTTTGGTGCTGGAAAAGTAGCTTCAAAGCGCCAATAGAGACGTTTGTTGCAGCTGCGCACATGGGACGGAGCGGTAGGACGCGGATCAAGTTGCTAAAATATTTGCAATCGAGTTAAGAGGAATTCCACAGTCAACACGCACACCAACGATTAAAAAAACATGAAAGACCACAGACATAGTGACAGATTTAACACACGTACAGCCGATGACTCAGTCAAGATGCCGGACCACACACTCACCATTTATGCTAAATGATTTTAATGTGGCGATTCCAGGAATCTCACAGACACTTGTGGTTAAAACAGCTTCAAGACAATAAAACAAACTTGGAGGCAGTCCGCCGATGGTCAGTTTGGTTTATTTTGCTGTGGAAACCAGAAGAAAAGAAGAAACGTGGATAACATTTGGATTCCTATACTCTCAGAGCGGACTACAGGACAGAAAATCAGCGCTCTAACAGAATGACAACTTCCTGTAATTGATCCGCTGTCACATCGTTGTTTTATCCACTCCTCATGTAACGTCCTTGATATAGGGACAACAGGTCGCCATCCACATGTCGACTGTATCTACAGGAATGAACGGATGTCTGTGAATGTCGGAAGCCAATCGGCGAAGATGAAGGAACGATAACGCAAAGGACATTCAGCGGTGTTGTGTATCTCATCCTGGGACTTTCCTTTAAAAGTGAAAACACAAAAGGTGGAACCTGTCGTACTTTAACCACAACTAAACACACTCAGGCTCAGGCCAGACAGGGGTCGAATCCTCGACGTCCGTAGTTATACAACACTGACATGGAAAATAAGGGCGACCTCTGGATGCTCCTCTCAGTAACCTGACTTACTTTTCATCTGATATGACGAACTTTGGACGTCCACTCTGCGCAATATCTCCAGCCGGTTTAACACATGGGGCAAAATATGAGGTCTTTCCAGGGAGTGAAGTAATATGTTGTACTCGGTAAACCGATCACCTGCACACACAACAGACTCCACGTCAGCGGCGGAGTCAAAGCATCCGTCCATCGCCACACATTCATAGGATGACTTGAGATTGGCCGCTTGTTTGCACCCGATTAAACCTCAGCCTGCACTGTGTGAAAGTATTTGGCCGATGGGATTACTGTGAGGACCGCAGCCAGCTGAGAGGGGGAAGATACAAAGCTGCGGAGAACAGTCAAAACACATGCTCATGCGAAAGCAGGTTAAAACCACCACAACAGTCACATGGCTACGCCGCAAAAGGTCGAAGGTTTATAGAAACAAGACGAAAGTTTACTATGAGGAAAGATTCAGAAAAATAGTATTACCAAACACTGGTGGAGTGACGTCAGGGTTTGAGCGAAGGCTCCTTATTTTACCTCTGGTTCAAGGGAATAGTTCATGTTTTTGTAAACATCAGAATCAAGGAGAGAGAGTTGAACCTAGCTACGAAATCATGACAGATGGAAGGGAGGAAAACACAACACCCTTTAAACTCTCATTACTCTCATGGAGGCTGAAGATTTGAACTCTTCTGCTTCTTCAAAAAAAAGTCTTTTTCCTTCATATCATAGATGCAGCAAAGGAGGATTCATCAGTCTGCACATTCTGGCTGCCAAAGGCTGAAACATAAATATGCACATAATATGCATAAATAAACCACAAGCAGACATGTTGGCATGTTTTTCCTCCAGTGGTATGTAAAGCAGCGCTAACACATCGGCAATGCACGTCGTTGGGCTGCTCCCCTGTTTACTGCTCCTCTAGTAAAAGAACCCGAGGAAATATATACTTCCTGATGGGAGGAGTGGAGGGGGCATTTCCCTCTTAGATTACATGCACACGTAAAGATTTTGAAGATGAAACCACCTTTGGCAATGTTGTCCCTCAGTTGTCTATCAAAAAAAAACAAAAACCCAAAACACCAGGACAGTTGGATCGTGGACCAAAGAAAACCTTCATCCATGATTTTATTTTCATTTTCTTTAACATTTTCTCAAGAAATATTAGATGTACTTGATCCTGATAAAAGTTTATTTAAGAGTGGGCTCTGACGCACGTTGTGTTTCAGTAAATGACCATTCAAAGGCCGAACGGATGAACTCCTCTTTTCTTTCCAAATACAAAGGCCGCCCTGACGCGCTGGGTGACATGTTGCTTAATTTCACAGACGGGCTGTGGGGTAAAGCTTATTTTGAGTCTCTCTGAAATACTCTTCTCTCTAGACTCCGATCAACAGCTGAAAGTAAATGTACTCTCATAAAAACGAAAGTACACGTCTGTTTTTGGAAATGACCTCAACTTCGGTTCTTCTACAAGATAGATTATACATTGGTGATCTACTCTGCTCCAGTCAATAAACCTAAATTAACAATGACTCAAACAACTTCTTCCAAGCCTGCAGATAATTACTAACGGTGCAATTTCTCTCAGCTCTGCGGTGCTTTTGTGGCTGATATCAGCTCATTATTTTGGTTTTATGACCCAGAACTTTTATGTTCTGGTTTGCGCTCAACATTCTTATAGCTCTTCCAACAGGTTTTTTTTTTTTTTCCCCCTCCCACAAACCCACTGTACACAAGCTGCCCTGCGGGGCCATTTATAAACGATTTAGCAATGGTGGTGGTTATATAGAGGAGGATTTAGCAGCTAAAGAGACAGATGTTTCCCTCAGGAGCTGACAGAGAGTTAATATGAGGGTAAACACTGGACTTACTTGTGTGAGCGCACCAGAAACCTGACCCCAATATCGCTACTTAAATAGTATATAGATAGAATATTCCATTTTTCCTTTGGAAGGTACATATGCTCCAGGTTATAATGTGTTTCACTCCCCTAGGTAACACCTTTGCCAAATTAATCTATCAATACCCCATAGTTTGGATTGATTGATTGGATTGAGACTTCATAATCTGGAAATTCTTCATAATGTAAAATCTGTAGGCAAACAAGTACTATGTGACATTTTATGTCAATATTCAACACTTTAAGTTGTGTTTCCCTTCCACAGTAGCATCAAACCATGGGGACCGTGACCTCTCAGTATTTGCGCCATAAAACTTGGTTTGTTTGCATTGAACCAGAAGAAGCAAGCTGTAAATTCTTCCAAGGGACACCACCTGCTGCATGGGCTTCCAGCCTCACAAAGACCGAAGAGCAAAACATCAGAGGTCACCTTGTTTGGAGAAAAGCAGAGTGAGAGGACGAGGCCACCTGAGGGGATCTTAACCTTGTCATTAAGATGATAACATGCTGATGGAAGACAGGTGCCCTTTTTGGTTTTATTAAATAGTCTGGTGTGTGGGGTTGCAAATCTGTTGGCGGTTAGCATGGAGCACAAAGGGCCGTCTGTCTGGAAGGTCACTGGTTTTGCAGGCGTGACACAAAAGTATTTGTCGATGGTCGCTATGAATAAAACCTGAAAAAGTTGCACGTGTACAGTATAAAAATGTGATGAGACTGAAAAGCCACATGTCACGTTGTTGGGATTCAGGAATCATGTGTTGTTTGAAATGTTAAAGATTACCACACTCATCAAATCTCATCTTTTGGAACAGTGAAAATCTGTATCGAAATCACAACTGTGAGTAGGATGGGTCAATCCAATCCGTAACTCTTGAGATATTTTGTTTTGCATCAATGTGGCAGACAGAAAAAACACATTGCCATCTCAAAGATTAAGAGGAGCCAGCCAAACAACATGTAGGTTCTGGCCAGATTTTGTGGAATTATTCAATAAACTATGTGACTCTTTGGCCTGTCCCATCAAATGCCCTCTGGAGAACCTGGGAAACACAAACTCTGCTGCACGATGACGAAGACCAAAGGCCAAAAAGAGACTCCCACTGAGACTTAGCTTCATCTTAACTTAAAATCCATCACGTTCATGGAACACAGAGCACAAAAAGGCTAAAGCTTTCCTGATAAAGTGAGTCCAGTAAAAACACTGACGTCATCATGAACCCAGGCTGGCCGTGGGCCCTGTACTGACAGATTGACAGACATTTATTAATGCATCGGGCATCTCAAATGAGGTAATTTGACGGGGGTCTGTCTGTTACTGAACATATTTTGTTTCTATTGTGGCGTTATTGCTCACAAGTGGGGGCTTTGACTTTCTGTTGTTGGTTATTTTGCACAAAGCCTTCTGAACTCTCAGGCTTTGATGCTGGATATTCAGATTTCAGTCTTACCCAAGGTCAAAACCAAATGTACAAATCACAAAAATGTTTGTACTTGATAAAAAAAAAGAAGAAAAAAAAAAAGAATCAGAAATATACTTTTAACTGATCTTGGAAAATCCTGCATGTTAAACCTCTCAGATTAAGCTGAATAGCATGCTTATGGCTCTATTATTGGTAGGTTAAACACATTAATAGCTCTGGGATGAAGATTTCTGTAACAACTGAGTTTACCTAGATCACAAAAAGAGCAACCAAGCGTGTAACAATGGTATCACTGGTCTTATTGTACTTGTTGCATGGTTTTCTGGCAGGTAGTTGCTACGAAGGCTGTAATAGGATCAAGGGAGGAAAGCTGACATAAAAATAATCCGATATAACAATTTGCATATGCTTTAAGGATAAATGGTACAGTTCACAGATGTCACCACTGCACTCTGGACACAATATCTGCAAAGGTCGGGGTTCCTCTGAGCCTCACAGCTACACAAAAGCCCCTATGAAGTGCCAAGTAGGCAAGGATTAAGTCTTAAACCACCCACTTAGGAAACAGGACCCAAGCTTTTCTTTCACTTTCATAGAATGTCCACCCTTTTAAGGAATGATATTCAAAAATTCCATTGTGATCATAAATTCTGGACAATGTTTGGATTAAAGGAAGACATTATTTTCATAAAGCATGATTTCGGAGCGGGGGTTGCACGGACATGTGCACTCTGCATTTCGTCCCCAGTTGTCCTCTTTAAAAATCCCACAACACATCAAAACCACAGTGAAGTCTCAGCCTCGTCGAAGGCTAAGCGACTTCTCCTAGGCCACCGAGCTTCAGGGCCTCTTTGAAGGGGCTCATTGCTCATCTGTAGTCTAGACTATCCCCAGAACCGATCGTCACGACCCGATTGAGACAGCCAGCATACAGTTCATCAAAACCTCAGCATTTGCTCCTGAATCGCTGCAGAAGTTCAAAAGAGATCCACCTATTTTTGACAAATGGCTCTTGGTGCCATTTTTTTTCCATTTTATAAAAGCCCAATCTATGCTTGTTGACTGCTGAAGTGAACTGAACAACTTGAAGGATGACAAACAAAAATCAGTCGGCATAAAAATTGAACTGTTGCTGCTAGCTGGTCTGACTGGGTCTGAGTGTTTCTTGGCCAGGGACAATCTGGTGGTTTAGACATTCCAAGCAAACGGTCAGGTAGCTAACCATTTGCAGACTGTTTTATATCGGCAGTGCTGCTAGTTTGTTACGTTGATTACAAATTTCGTCCTTTTTATGCTAAGCTAAGCTTAGCATGAAGACTGGAAATGGCTCTCTAGCTTCAGCCTAAGGAACACTCGGAGCAGTACTGATCTCCTCATTTATTTCTACATTAAAGCATAATGTTTTTTCCCAAATATTCACATTTTACCAGATGGTAAATCAACGTTCTGGATAAATGTGGCCAGATGGTTGCCATGAAAGTAAAATGGCAGTAAAACAAACAGCATAAGGTGTGTGAAGTGTCCAGATATAATATACAGTCCATGACTCTAGTATGAAATATCATACAATAGTAGACATAGAAAAGCTGAAACATAGTGAATATTTTCAGCTTCAGGTTATAATCCATTTCATAGCATTACAGGAAAAGCACGTCACGGGTATCACAGCTACGAAAAAACAAATCTGAAACGGTTTGTTTTGGTTTTGGCAGTTCGCTCCTGAGTCCCAGGTGATAGTTTTTGTTACCTGCTGTCATGATGATACATCATAAAACATCTCTGCTCTAACTTTAGGTGCTGCTGGATTTTTCATGTTTGCCTGTCTCTCTCTCAGCTGACATCTGAACCTGAGAAATGTCTGTGTGTGACCACAACCCTGCCTCTGTCCAGTCTTACAAGACCTGAGCATCAAAGATGGTTGTAAATGTCTTATAGATGGGTGAGAATATGTGGCAGCAAAAGGAATGTAGCATGTCAAAAATAGAGACACAAGCAAAGCGACTTATTCCTGAAGAACACCTCCAACCCCCCTACCCCTTGTAATCCCTCAGCTTTTTCCCACACTCTCAAGAGGGTTACTGGAAAACGGGTGTTTCTTTGTGTATGTTCTACTGTCTATTTGTTTGAACCACTTTACAGGCCTGCGCATAGTGATGAAGGTACATTGAGTTTTTTCTATTGTCTGCACAGTTGATAATGATATCTAGGAATCATTAGAAACAACTGGAGTCAATCCCCCTCCGTTCTGCTGCATGTCAACAGACCTTCAGCAGCTCTGACTGTCATTTACTCTTTTCTCTTCATGCAGTGTTAATGGGGTTTACAGTCCTTCCTGTGACAGAGACTGGGCACAAAGTCGACGACAGAGCAGCCCGACGACAGACAGACAGTATCTAGACAACAACGGAGGAAAACATCCCGTCTGGAAAAGATTCTTCACACTTGTGGAAGTTGCTGTTTAGAGGCTCAGGGGTTATATTGGGTGATCTTTGAGCTGTAAGAACTGTACTGTTTACCAGCTGGCGCTGTAGTCCGTCCTGGTTGGACGTGAGGAAAAACAGGCTACTTTATCTGGAATATTGTATTAACACTTGGTGTATATGCAGTCAAAACACAGCAGGAATTTAATTTAGAATTAAATTGAAGCTCAGCGAGGGCACTCTTTGATCAAAAGACTCATATATTTATTGACTTAATTACTGCACTTATTTCTCTTTGGACGTGGGAGGAGTAATAATCCACTGCTGAACTTCTGTGACACGAGGCCGAAACTTTCTCACCCTTCGTTTCACAACTCTTTGTCCCCTTCTTTTATCGCAGCGGGATGTGTGAAACATACAGTATTTGCTATGTAACTGTATATTTCACTGATACAATGTTTAACTGCTGCATGTGGAAGAAAGGAGCCAGGACAGCTTGAAGTTAGAAACTGGGCTTTGTACCAATGTAAACCACTCATGAAATGTCACAATTTATTTTCGCCCCTAAGCCAACAAAAACCAACACATGACATCACTTCCCAAACCCTAATCTGCCCCAATACAATTGGCTTTCCAAAAGCCAGCACATTAAACCCCTGTACATACACATTATTCATAGCGGGCATGCCCCCCGATGGTAAAAGTTTTACCTTTTTGGAAAATACCATGACTTGACGTTTTTCGTGGCAGTGTCATACGGAACCACGTTCGGAACATTGACTACCATAGAAGAACCATAGATGGATGAATGTCTTGGTGCAGACTCCGACTTATCTCATCTCATCTGACACACTGTGTCACTGTACGTTCCACTTGTATTGACATTAAAGCCGTTTTCCGTGCAGAGATTGAAAAGTGGAACGCTTACAGCAAAGTAGTATTAGAAATAGTAAATTGTGAAATTGTGTGAATAGGAATGGTACGCTTTGTATGATGGTTTTTATTTTTGCTGAACCAGGCTATTTGGTATCTGGTTGCAATTTCATATATTTACAGTGCAGACAAGAATCGGTATCACTCTTCTCATTTAACTGAATAAGCATCTTACCCGAAATCTTGAACTGTTGCATTAAATCAAATTTAAAAAATAACCAAATAAATGCTGGACCAAACACAAACCGTTGCACGAGCCCAGCGAAATGATTTGACCTTGGGCTAAATATCCTCTTTTCAACTGCTCCCAAAAGTCCTCTTTTTCAATCCATCCTTTCACATGGTGCAGATCTCTGAGCGACTTTCCGATGTGCGCTGGCGTCTGCCAGCACAGTAACAATAACCTTGGGTGGAGTGCACAGCTGAGCTGGACTCATGTGCTTTGATTGCTGGAAGAGCAGACAGGGTGAGCAGTCGTCCTCGGGAGATTTACGCACTCGCTGAATTGTCGAGGTGAGTATCCAGTATCCTTGAAAAACACTCGAGAGGCTGTCCTGGGCATTTATTACAACATTTTACTTCGCAGCCTTGGAAATGATGTGTACCACGAATTTCTGGAGTAATCGAGCTTGATTGGTTACCTGGTGCCTTTCCCTGTTGCTCACTACTGCATTCTGTGCTGCTCTGGCATCAAAACAATGCCTCTTGAGGTCGCGAGGTGCAGTGGTGGCACGGCAAGAGGGGTATTAGAAAAGTTGGAGCGATATGTTGTTGATTAATAAATGCTCTGTCTGAAGAAAGAATTCCTTCACAAAACAATCCAGCACCCTTCGCAGCATGTGCCTAAATAATTACTTCCCTGATAATAAGAGAATGATGCTGCGACCTCCACAAAGTCATCGGGTTCACTGAGAAAACGAGGGCCAGCAGTTGGAGACTGACGGGAATATCATCTGTGGGGCGTTGAGGAGACTGCACGTGAAGAAGCTGTGTGTTTGTATGTGTGTGTGTGTGTGTGTGTGTGTGTGTGTGTGGGAGAAAGAGAAATAGAGAGAAAGGAACATAATGTGGAGATACAGTATTCCACTGGATTCTGGCTTTTCCACTATGAAACTTCAGCTTTGATTCTGTTGGAACGGAAGTGTATGTCTTAGATAAATAAATATTGCATAAATAAACATGAATATGAATATGAAACAGGGAAACAGGTGTATGTTAACTAATCTGATGATATGGATGATAATATGGCTGTAAACCAGGGGATAGGATCTCATCACCGTGTCGATCACAAATCTTTGGCCGTGGGCTGTGTTGGATGGAGAGTGGTGTGAATATTGATACCATATGAGAGGATGATTCAAAAACACCGAGCAGATGTGATGGTGTGTAGTGATTACACAGAAAATGATGGAGAAAAAAAAAGATAATTACATCAAAATTGCTTCAAAATATTATCCCGCAAAGCATATTTTTTGTAAATGCATAGCTAAAGCATCTTGTGCCTCATCCTCCGGCCTCCAGCTGCTCTGAGAGCAGGGGTGCAGCTAGAAATTCCGGGCTCTGAAAACACCTTAAACGCCCCCACGGCCGCTCAAAACTGTGAGGGAAAACTCCCTAAACATTATCGATGGAGTGATATATCCCCTTCGCCGTTCCAGCACCTGCGAAGTCCAGCACTTCCAAGAAGATTTTTTTTGAGGGGGCTGCAGCTGTCAGCAGCAGAGGCGGAGCATATAAAGGAAAGAGGGGGAAAGGGGAGGAGGGGGGTTCCTGCGTCACGTTGCTTTAATTTGTTCTGCAGCTGCCAATGAAAATGATGACCTGCAGAGGGTTTTTTTTTTCTCTCCGTCTTGGCTCTGTAGCTGCCCTGGAAAACCACACAACTGGAGCCGCACACTGAACAAGTGTAATCTTTACTGTGTGCTGTGGGCTGATGGGACACACAGACCCAAATCTCCCACTGATTACACTCATAAAACGGCTGCTTCCTCTTTCTCATGTACGTCCTTCTAACCAGAGGTCACAGAGTAAATGACCCGCTAGTGGTGTGACAGCCTGATTGTGATCAATGCAATCTGACAGACTCCTGGTTTAATTACAAGAGACAAAACAAAACTCCATCCACAGCAAACACAGCATCTGGGATTAACACAACACAACACAACACAACTGACATGTGCCATTCCCAAAACTATTCTTTCCCCCAGAGCGTGGTGTGGTTATTCAGGAATAAATAATTGGTTATTTATTTATATGTTAATAAATAAACATCTGGCTATGTGTTCATTATTATTAATAAATTATGTGCAATCATCAGATCAAAAACATCATATGCTGTAACCTGCACGAGTTATTCTCGAGTTTTTCCGTCCGTTTTTCCGTGACACTGCAGTTTATTGTTGATGTTGCATGCTATTCTCTATTTGGTGATATAAAACTTTTATTCTTTCTTCGTCATGTTAGAACTGTGCTGTAACAATATATATAGGGACAATATATGCAAATCTCTCTATATGAACTCCATACATTATCCTCACAGTTGCGCACACGCGTCCTGAGTGGGGATCAGGGCTGGGACGGGTCGGAGAAATGATGCTGTGTTGCAGGTGAGAGGGAGGAGCTGCGTCTTTACCTCGGAGGCAAGCGCGCTTCCTGCAATAGGCTATAAAAACCCTCAAAGAGCGACTTCTCCTGAAGACCTCACTAAGTTTGTAAAAAGCAGCGGCAGCGGCAGCGGCAGCAGCAGCAGCAGCAGCTCCTCTCTCCAACCCGTTACGGAGACTTTGGGGGTGATACACCGCTGGCAGACAGGCACGGGGCTGCGCAGAGAACTGTAAGACTAAAGCTCGTTTCCTTTCTTGCATTTCAGCAACCAAGAGGTTTGAATTACCATCAGTGCGCGCACACTTCTCCAACTTTTTTTTTTTTTTTTTTTTTTTTTTTTTATATCTTCCTTCCAGGTCAGTCCAAGACGCGGGTGTTTTCTGTCTGCAGCCTTCCGACTCCAAACATGAAACCTCAACTCTTTACCATAGGTGTACTGTTTGCGTGCTTATCTTGCGGAGCAAGTGCATCGGCGACCGATATTCCTCTTGCGTCCTCCTCCTCCTCCTCCTCCTCACCAGCCACCAACTTCAGCGGTGTTGGCGCAGCGCACAGCTTCGGAACAGACACCCCAGCTGCTCCCAAAAGCAGGAGGAAGCGTTATATCAGTCAGAATGACATGCTTGCCATTCTTGATTACCACAACAAAGTCAGAGGGAGAGTGTTTCCTCCTGCATCTAATATGGAATACATGGTGAGTACGTTCTTTTCACTGATGGCTCAGGATCTGACCTGTTTCCCATCTCTCTAAATCAGGTCATGAGAAATGATTTGTTGTTGTTAGTAATGAGAAGAGACTCTGAGAAATATATTTGTAGCACATTCAACTGGGGTCTTCAGCTGTTCAGCAGCTCACTCAGACCACCAAGGAAGTCACTTCCAAAAGGAAGCGGGGGTCATGTATCCGACCGCTTTTACTTTCGCCGGTCACCGATCATCTGTACTTTCAAGTAAAAGTTTCCATTTCACACACATGTGATACAAGGTATATGTCTATGGATTAGTACTCACATTGGAAATGAACGTCAGCAGGATCATGTGTCCATGTCGTCCATGTGTGACGACGCACTGCTTGACGTGACCGCAGCAACTGGAGCTGTCAGTTAAAAATGGGGCAGGTTATTAATTCCCTGTAGTGGCAATAATGAGTTTGTGATTGACGTGGTCAGAGGAGAGCGTTCCTCGTCACTCCTGTCACGATCCATTCCCGCACACACACACACACACACACACACACACACCATGTGCACATGAGTGTTGACAGCTTAGGTTTTCGAACAAGTCCCAAACCGTCATATTGTGAAGCTGCCCAACTTTCTGTCACCGCGGAAGAAGTCTGAAAATACTGTCTCCTCCGACTGTTCTGACAGGTGGCTCGATGCTGCTTCGTCACGGTAACGGTACTTATCTCACATGGCACATGGAGATCTGTGTCTATGTTTTACCTGGGTTATGTAATGGCCTTCCATGTTCCCACCATGTCTGCGCGTGTGTGTAGGTGTGGGACGACACTCTGGCTAAGACAGCTGAGGACTGGGCTCAAGCCTGCCTGTGGGAGCACGGACCACCTCACCTCCTCAGGTTCCTGGGTCAGAACCTCTCCGTCAGGACAGGACGGTGAGTGATTGCCTCTTTGACTCCCCTGCCCCCTCCCCAACATCTGCTGCTCCTCTCAGGGAAGACACTCTTTCTCAGCAGTCATGGTCGTTGCCTCGCAGCCCCCTTCGTCTTCCTCCTAAGCGTTTTTTGCTCTGTGACCTAGTGACTGCTTGAGGAATGCTCCAGTGACCCCACAAATAAACAAAAGCTATATTTTCAGCAATGACCCATGAGGACAAAGGCGCGTCCCTTTAGCGGGTCTTGACTTTCCATTTGGAAACTCCTCCGGCTTTATGTGTGGCTACACTTTGAGTTTTTATTGAGGAGCAACATGGGACTCAGGGGACGACAGTGTATTCTCACTGTTTCTTGTTAATGGCCAGGAGAGGTTACCGACTGGAATCCACTAAACCTACATGCTCACTTGCACAAAACCCGGTATTTATTTATTCAAGAGCTCATTTATCCAGCCTCCCTTGAGATTTAGCAAAAGTAACTTCACCACAGATGGTTATTCTCTTCCGTGCAAAGCTTATGCTCAAAAACAATCTTGAATGGAGTGTGTTGGAAATGCCTTTAACCCAAGCTGAACCAGACAATAATGTAAATAGTTTCCAAATATTCACTTGGGGGCGATGAATTTCCATGTGGGACTGTCCCCTTACACATGAAAAAGCACTTCCCCTTTCATGGAGAGTCCACGGTTTGGCTGCACAGAACACGCTGGAAAACTGGGAATCATCTCCTGTGGTCACTGCAAAGCATTGAAAATGTTTTTCTGCATACTCTGGATCCTCGAAGGGTCTCGTCGTAACTTGAGTTGCATCCAGTTTGTCGTGGTTTCCTATGATCGTGCGTGTGGTTTTCATGCTGCAGACAGTCTGTTACACACTGACAAACCTTGTCATTTATTACAGCACATTTGTGTGTTTCTTTGCAATGTGATGCAAAACGTTATGGGCGGATCTCTTGACCCAATGTACAACCGCTCGTGGGAACGACCAGGATACATTTCAGATGCTATTTAAGAGTTTTTGACAACTGACACTTGGTGGACTTGAGGTTTTTCCATTTCTAGCCACGAACTGAAGAAACACATGGTTGATAGACAATAACATCCACAGAAATATGCTTTGATAAGTGCTGGAAGACAAGACTGTACCATACTATACAGTTATTTGCTGAATCGTCTTGAACCCGTGGACGTACCTCATCGGAAAATCCACCCTCATCACTCTGAAACTCCTTGTTGTACTTGTCTTTTCTCTGGGTTTTGCTCATCAACGTGAGTCATGCTCTTTGGAGCTCAATGAGTCTGTCCTCTGTTCAGGTATCGATCCATTCTCCAGCTGGTGAAACCCTGGTACGACGAGGTCAAAGATTACTCCTTTCCATACCCCCGTGACTGCAACCCTCGATGCCCTCTCAGATGCTATGGACCCATGTGCACCCACTACACACAGGTCCGACTGACCGTTCCCGGTCCACGCGGCGCTCAATCAATGCACCGAGGCTGTGAACTGAGGGTGGATGGTCTCTGTTTTGCAGATGGTGTGGGCGACGTCCAACAAAGTCGGCTGTGCTGTTCACACGTGCCACAATATGAATGTATGGGGGTCGGTGTGGAAACGGGCTACGTACTTAGTTTGCAACTACTCACCTAAGTAAGTGTCGATCTGCCACATATACAGGCGAGTAAAATCAAGGAAGTGTGTTAATGCCATTGAACCCGCTGACCGATGGAGGCAGGTGTAATCCACGGGGTTGAGAAATCCCACCCGTGTTGCTCGGAGATTCAGTTAACCTCAATACCTGCCAGTGAACGAGTACCGCTATACCAAAGCTCCTGTGAAAACTCTAGGAAAGGGGGCACAAGAATTCCAAGAATTAAAGCCCAAATGGACATGTGACTGATTCGTGACCGATTTTTTTTTAATCCCATGGGTTTGAGACATATGTAAGGGACACTGATGACCCACTTTATGGATAAAATGGAGCCTGTGGTAGCTCTTCTGTTCTTCTGCTGCTATTTTTATTCAGGGTCACGTCAACAGGCAATGTCGTAATGTTTTCTTTCATACGACCTAGTAGTACATAGTATTTTATTTGTACATTACATTAAACAGTGAGGTTCCACAACAGAACCCCCCCCCCCCCCCAAATACTGATCGGCCTCTGCCAATGTCTCTGTCTTCCAGGGGCAACTGGATCGGAGAGGCTCCCTACAAAGTGGGCGTGCCCTGCTCCGCCTGCCCCCCCAGCTATGGTGGCTCCTGCAGCAACAACATGTGTTTCCCTGCTTTGAAGACAAACTACCTGCACTGGTTCAAATAAACACAGGTTTCCTTCCTGCATAAGCTGATGACCTAAAAGTACCACAGAGACATTATTTGAATGCCGTGAGGATTTGCACAACAGTCGTGGACCACACTATTTGTATATATGGCTTATTTAAAGACACAAACATACATTTGAAGGCAGCAGAAGATTGAGCATTGATGATGTGTAAATAAACTGTAAATTAATGTTTTAATTCTTTTTTTTTTTTTTAATTGCAGTGACTATGTTAATTGAGCTATAATTTATGTGTAGAATGGGTCCTTAAACATATATATATATACCCGTCTGGTGCTGTGTACACATGGTTTACCATTGACAATGTGGCAGTGAAGGCCATAACACCATCATAGCTGCTCAAACCTGCTCACTGTGGTGCTACAGGTATCACACCTTCATGTTGTGTGCTCTGCCTTTGTAGGAATGTTGTGACACAAAGTTCAAAGCGCTTCAACCTCACAGGGAAACAGTGACAGCATTGGCGCAGACAGTGCTGCTGCTGCTGCTGCAGACTTCATACTCGGGCGTCGTCCTGTCGTGAGTGAATTGGCAAAACGTGCACTTACTGTAAATTGATCGTACGGAACATCAGTCAAACTGAACAAATCTGTTTTTTCTGTTTTTTTTGTTGTTGAAGGCCTGTCACCAGCTTTTGATGCGTCTCAAGTTTGTTATCAGTTTAAATCTGCACTGACTTATCACAGGTTTCATGTCATATTTCATCTGATATCTCTGTAACAAATCTGACCCAGAATATTGTACTTGTTAAACTGTATACTGGTATATTTTCTACCAACATATCGATATATTGGACAAATCCATTGTTTATATTTTGTTATGATCACTGATGTAGTTTGGGTTTCGGTGCTGGAGGCACTCAAGTGCACCTTATTTGTTTGTAAATTTCCAAAATACCGGGAAATTATTATTATTATTATTATTATTATTATTATTATTATTATTATTATTATTATTATTATTATTATTATTATTA
>JBBMJM010000014.1:1119828-1135540 GCA_037832705.1 Centriscus cristatus | reverse complement strand
TGTGTGTGTGTGTGTGTGTGTGTGCGTGCGTGCGTGTCCTCGTCTCTGCCTGAGTAGAGTCTCTCCTCGTTGATCACGATCTACTGTCTGAAGATGCATTGGCAGTTGTTGACAGAGAGTTTGTGAAGGTAGAGATAGAGGAGGGAGGGGACAGTGAGGGGGAGTCAACCCCCCACCCCCCCACCCCCCACCCCCCTTTTGGGCTTCTTGCTGACACTCTTAACTGTGTTTACTCTTTCAACACATCCAGAGGAACGGAGGGAGGATAAACCTGAACTGCCTGCTGAAGTAGAACAGTGTTTGAAGTGCATTTGGATTAAACACCTGAAACTGACTGTTCTTTTGCTTCAGCAACAGAACGATAAACAAAATAGGATTCTTCACTTTATGGTTTATGACTTTCTTCCGCAATCTTTGTCTGTCACTTACATCTCCAGCAGAAACATGGACTGAACTATATTTTAGAGCAAATCAGACAATAGGAATGAAGAAATAAAATGACAAGCGATTCCAGCGACGATCTAGAAAACATCCAGTCTGAGCAAGGGTTGTATAGGATGAATAGGAAAATATATGATGGAAATTGTAAGATCATTTAACACGATTTAAGAAGGAGAATATGGCCATAAAACGTCTTTATAATGCAGCATCTGACTCTCGAATTTCCATCCCAATGATGTGAGTACTATTTTAGGTGAAATTTGAGTGGATTCTACAATACGAGGCCCCACTCCCCTGGGCAGATGACAACTGACTGTGTGATGCACTGGTGGTGACGCTAGAGAGGCTGTGATCATGTCTAAGTTTCATCTGAGGCGTCTAAGACGTTGAGAAAAAACAAAAACAAAACAAAAAACACAAAAAACTTCAAGCAAAATCACAAGAGCATAGAATGGAGATGAGAGAGTCGAAAAAACAACTGATTTCCATCAAAACAGATTGTCAAACCAGACGGGGAGTATTCCAGAACTGGGGCAGAATAGATGGGGAGCGACTCTGATTGGGCACATGTCAACGCAAGACAAACTCAACAGACTAGCACCAGGACAAAATGAATCTTCTATGCTGCTGCTCCTCTTTCATCAAATTACAAATAGCATTCAATAATTATGACTGAACCATTTATTCAATAAACTGAAGCATTAGGTATGATTATCATCAGCATGTGTTCGCCAAGGAGCTGATGAGATTGTAGAAGGTAGAAGGTACTTTTGGAGGTGGCATGTGCAGGATTTACAAAATTCTAAAAATCCTATTCCACAAAATGTAGAATATGATTTTTTAAAATTGACATGGTAACATATAATACACAATGTATTATCAGAATTCTAATTCAGAAGTCAGGTGTTCCACGATGAAGCCATGAATAAGTGAACTCATCGTAGAGACCTGTGCTCTCAGAGCCTCTGGTATTTGTGCTTTATTGTCAAGACTTTTTTTTTTGTTTTAACCTATCAATCTCAAGGTCAATTGTGATATTTAATTTCCTGGCCAAAGAAATAAGCTCTGTTCTTTCACCTTTGATGATGATGTGAGTTTGTCACCGATGACCAGCTGCTGTGTGTGTCATGAATTCCTCCTGAACCATGTGCGCCTCTGAAACGTCGCTGGTCATTAACACGGCGCCTCTGGCAACACCTGAGCAAAACCAATATCAGCATGCCAGTGATGATCCTACCTAAGCTTCTCCCAAAGTGGATCGACTCTAATGCAACCCTAAACGTGTTATCTGAGCCCGCTCAAACATCCAGTACTTCTGGTAGCTGAAGTGCAGTGCTGAGTAAACACACTCGCTCCTCTTGGCCAAAGAAGGAGCACATCACTTGTTACCGGATAACAATGTTCACACAAAAATGTGATTTTAATCGCTTGCATTAAAGTGCTTTCTGACTGAGTGAACACCAGCACATGAGCATAATATCAATGGAAATACGTGTGTTCACTGTGTGCCAAGAGTCCAATGAGAAAATTCACACCATTCTCACATTTGTCTATTTGACAAATGTGTAGTGAAGGTTTGCAAGTCATTTTATTTGACTGCGCTCAAAAGTACAAACAGCCGGAACAAAATGCAAACACGTATCTCTAATGAATACATTATTCCTTTAATCTGTTCCTGCTGGACTAATGCTTTCAGAACGTCAACATGCTGTTGGACCACAACCATTTTCTGGCTTTAAAAATGCTTGTGGCAATGCTAATTCATTCATCCATTTCAGCAAGAATGTCCATGGTTCTGTCCAGAATGAATTAGCAGCCCTGTACACTTCTTTAAACAATGGATTCCCGTATTTTCATAGACCGGACGGCCACTAATTGGTCACTAAAGAGAAACTACTGTCAACACAATCAGTGATGAAGCAATGCCACAGCTATTTTCCGTCTTCTCCTTGTCTCACACTAATTTTACACGGCTGATGTGTGCGAAAAATAAAATTTTTAGCACGAGCTGGATCACTTTCAGCCACAAGCATGAGCAGCAAATTCACCATCTCCTGTTCACCATCTCCACTGTTTATGGGTTTGTGTTGCGTATAAAAGGATAACGAGTATAGTCGAGGAAAGTAGAGCTGGTACGGTGTAGGGGAAGAGCAGCTTTGCTGTAAAAGTAAGGGAGAAGATCCTGTGGGATTCTTCGTCATCATCTGACTTTAGGAGAAGATACAAGTCAGCAGGAGCATGCATGGGCATCATAGTGACAGTAAGTCGGTCTCAACATTCATTTCATCCTGCCATGTGCCTGAGTGCTGTTTGATAAGGTTTTGCCCACGGCTGCCGGACCACATTAACATCCACAACAGATTGATTTTTCATTCCTTTGTTGCGTGTAATAGAAGCAAAAATATAATTGTTGTTGCTTGCACACGCAAGTCGGCCGTGTGTAAATCCGTGCTAGAGTATTGGTAAGCGGTCCAAGCTATGCTCGCGACTGCACAACAGCCGCTTCCAGATCAGTGTTCTTCTAAGCTAGGACAAGCTAAGCTAACCTGAGCTAAGCTAACAAACTATAGACCGTTGCTCTCCGAATTAGCTATTCATCCTGCCTGAAAGCAAATGCAATAAACAAACTGTTTTCCATGTTATCAAAACGACCTTCCCCTCTCCAAATAACCCCTCCCTCATCTATGTGTGTGTGTGTGTGGACCAGAGGGGGCGATGAGTATTGACACTGAGATGAATATCCATCCTCACATTGCTGAACCGATGTACTGCTGTCAGACCAGCCAACTCTCAGCCGACTAAAAGGCCCCTCACACACTTTCTCTCGCGCTCTCCTTTTGCCTATAAAGATGCCTGTAGCATTGCTCAAGGTTCCTCAAGGCGCCTGAGGCGGTGAAACTCAGATGACACAGACTCAAATCAGCTCCTCCACAAAAACCCTCCACCCTTATGTTCACCATAAGATGAGCTTGACATATTCAGGCGCTCATTTCCTTTTTCTGTGGAGATATTGATATGACCTGCAGCGACATGCGATACGTCAATACTGGAATTTGTAAATGTGCAGACTAAGAATAATGCCTGGAATTCTAAGATATACAAGTTATCCTCTTGAAATATATATTCAGCCTATAAAATCTCATAATTGAAAATTCAGGGTCCCTTTACACGTTCCCTGTGTCTTCTATTGCTTACAATCCTTCTGGGAATAGCGCAAGTCCGTCTGAGTCTCCTGTGACGCTGCAAAGACGGGTCAAGATCAAACCAGTGCCAATAAATGCACGACAAGGGAAATTGTATTCTTATAACGCGTTCTCAGACGATTGAACATTTTACAGTTTGCCCTCCATGTCTGTTAAATGTCTCCCCCATGCTTAATAGTTTGTGCGACTGCGAATGTGTCCAAAAATAATTGAGAAGCAGGTGGAGACGGCGGTTGCAGGTATCGTTATTGAAAAGCGGCGTCATCCAGGAATCCAGACGGACAACAGGTTATTATTGGAAGAAATAATGATGGCTGAGTTTGTCCACATGTTTGGCTGCTTTTTGTACGAGGACATCTTGTTTAGGCCCCATTTGTGGCCGCAGCAGGTTCAGGATATGCATGGAAAAAAAACAGGGGTTAAAAATGTGTTTCCGCCACAGCCGCCAGCAGATCCATCCACTGCCGTTGTATGTGGGAGTAAAGAGTGTTAAAACACTCTTGGCATTTTAATTCTCTATTTTTCCTCTACTTGTCATTAGATTAAAACTAATTTATATTTACATACAAATGAGTTGCATGAAGTGGTTACAGTGATGGGGATATTTCTACGTGGTTAATATGGACTGACAGGCGATCCTGAAGTGTTGTATTGCGTCTGACACTCCTGCTATCGTTAGACTGAAAAGTTATAGATAAACTGTCAGCACAACGGCTGAATATGTGTAATTATTAGCTCTTGTTTGCGGTCATGCAGAAGTGCTCGGATATGTGCCCTTCTGCTGTAGGACTCTTTAGGACAGTCTGCGTCACAGTCAAACCCTGTCCTACTTCATCTCCACCCCCAAATTCAAACATTTCAAACTCAAAGCTCCAAAAAGATTTTTAAAAATGTGTGATGTTACACTGCTGCATTTGCTGCATATCTGCTTACTTAATTGAGGTTGTTGTGCTCATTCGGATAATTGTACAAAAAAACGAACCTATACCAGAGAGAATTGCTCTACGACTGAAGGTGTGCTCTGTCTAAAGTGTCATCAAATGAATGATCAAATATCTATTAAAAGAGTGTTTGACCCCACTGCTACCTACCTACCTACCTACCTACCAACATACCTACCTACCTATCTGTATATTGACAGAGAGATCTGGGTCGTCAGCAGGATTATAAAGCTATAGCTGCTTTTCAGTGTAAAATATTCTTTTTAAACGAGGACTTCACCAATGATGAACCAGATTTTGTGATCCTGTGTCGTTGTCCACAAACACACACACAGTGCAGAGTTATCTACAGGTTTTGTAATTATGTGAATAGTGCTTCAGAGTAACAGAGGACAGAACTGTAAACTGATTCAAGTCATCACAAGCCACCCGAAATCCTCCGCAACAAGTCCACAGCTCGTGTGCTGCTGCTGCTGCTGCTGCTGCTGCCGTTGTGTTTGTGTGCTTCCGTACATCAGCAGCATACAAGTGTGTCTCTCTCTATCAGGCAGCTGGAAAGTTCACAGTGTGAGTTCCGTTCCCCACCCAGCTGGTGCAGAGGCTGCACGTCCCATCCCAATGAATGTAGTAAATAAGACTCCTGGACAGTTTCTCTCAGGCTCACTGTGCATGAATCCATTGTGCAGACAGATGATGCACGCGAAGCATCATAGCAAGGAGCTGTTCATATGAGCCTGAGCCACAGAGTCTTTGCAGTCGGGGGGCTGCTGACGGGTGGGTTTCCATTTTCATTGGGGAATTGTGTGTTTCAGCAGTACGGATATCGCAGACTGTGGCAATAGGAAAAAAACAGACTTTCTCTTACCCCTTTCCCCCTCCTTTCTCTTTCTTCAGGGATGGGCCTGTGCACAGAGGCGCTTCTGTGACTGATGTTTGTCTGTGCTACGCGTCTATTTATTTGTTTGGCAAACAAATGCATTATTAACAAGCCACTACCACATTCTTGCAGTGTGTTCACTGTTTGCATCGGTGCCGGTCCACTGGAGTGTAAATTAAATGCATGTCAGAGGTTGGAACAAGGATTTTTTTATGCACGAGTGTGAGTATTTTTTTTTTTTTTTGTGGTTTTAGAATTTCAAAATCAGACAAATAAGAAATGCTTCAGTGAAGAAGCACTTATGTCGTTCGATGCTTTTATGCCACTTTTGTTATGTCCCCATCCAAATTCCGCCATTACTGGGGCTTGTGTGACTCACTTTAAAAAGAGGTTTAAAATGGGATATGAATAGGTCTGGACCATTAAAAGTGGTGATAAATCATGATGTTTAATATGCATTTCTTTCTAACTGTGCAGCCACACAGATATTGGACTGAACGGGCCCCTGAGCATCAGCTCAGACCTACAGGAAGTGCCTGTAGGTTTGCCTGGGAACAGCTTGAATAAAAATAACGCTGTGAAACGCTTATTCACACAGACACACACAGTCGCACTTAATGCAATTCAGCCTTTACAGGCAATGAGCAAGAGACGCTCACGCACGCCAATATGCACCACTCGTCTGCAATCAAAGTTTGAATCTAAAGGTTCGCTCCTTCCAGCGTGTGTTCTTCCAAAGATCTGCAGACGATAACACTAAACACAAATCCTGCATCAAATACGGCGTCTCTTGTGAAACTGACCTTCCAGTGAGATGCACATTTATATTTCCTGTGATGTCCATATACAACCAGTGTTTACTGACAGGAGAGCACTCGGCCTTTCCTTTAACCGACGACCCGGTCGATAAGTCAGCAGAGTGTTTCTTGAGGGCCAAAGTGTTCAACAAGATGCTGCCTTGACCCTCAGAATGGAAAAGTAAATGTTACTTCCAACCATCCTGACAGATCTCTACAAACAACAGTTAACAGGATTACAGTCACCGAGAAAATGATTATGAATCCCAAGCTTGTTTGAAGATAAATTTAGACGTGAGACTGTAGCATTTATCTCCTGTTGGGCGAGAAGCTAAATTTACAGTTTGTGCGTGGAGCAGCTAAATTATGACGTAAATGGTGTGTTATGTCAGAATGGAGGAGGGGCAGAGCATCTTCAGTTCGTACAAAGTTAACAAAGCCTTTATCCAAAGCCAATTTCATGATCATCAGATGACAGATGGCTGTGAGAAGAGGCGAATAGTAGTAGAAATTCTTGTTGAATTGGTGAAAAATAATCAGGAAAAAGAAAAAGACAAGATGGTATTTCTGTTTATCTTCATTTTAATCTCCCTTTTAGGCCATTTAACTACATGTTTCAAGAGGAGCAAAGGGGGATGTCAGAGTTGTCTAGGTTCTTTAGGGGAGTAGACAACGTTTAATCTTACAGCTTTTTATTCCCCACGAAATGTTCCAGAGACTCAGGACAGATTTCATGTTGGTGAGACTGCTGACTCACACGAGTGTGTGTTTGTCAGTAAAACAGCCCCATTAGGAGTGACTGACATTCTGGATGAGTGTCTGCAACCAAAGATGACATTTGTCAGATAAGTGTGTTACATAATTCAGACTGAGTGCTGCCCCCCCACTGCACTGCACGGGCCCCACAGTGCAGCCGGCCTGTGATCTTGCTGAACACATTGTATCCTACATCCGTACATGCTGACGGACCAGCGGATGCGTTTCAACGAGAACACGATTAGAAACACAGAGAATGAAGAAAAGGAGCAGTTTGAGGGGTTTTGGATGACATCCACAGTTTATCTTTATGTCGTCCCACAAATCACCAATCAAACACCAGCTGTGCTTCAGTAAAATGCACCCTATGTATTTCAAGAATGGACCGATTGTAATTGTATGTATAGACGATTACGTGGTCATATTCATGACTGTGGGAAAAAATGAGAAGAGTGACTTCATTTATACGTTCCATTTTAAACAATAAACTGTTTGGAGTTATTTCTATACATTAAACATGACACTTGATGTAACTGGGGAACAATAACCTGGTAAGAGCTTTTGTTTTCATCTGGTTTGATAGCTATCTTGATGATCTACCAGGGTCATTTGGAAACTGTTTTTACTTCCAGTATGGGCACTATTAGCACGTTACAGGCCAGTTTATTATGCTTTCCAAATAGCTGTGATGTGCTGGCAGGTTCTGCCGCTCGGTGCCATCCTGTTGCTGGCATCAGCAGGTCTTTTCTTTGTTCTCAGCTGTTGTGTTGTGCACAACATCAACGTGTTTTTTCCTCCTTTTAATGAAGCAGAGGTGAGTAAACAAAGTTTCCAGATGTTCACATGTATTATATAAAGAGTTTGGGATCCTGATGCATTCAACAGCTGTTCGCCGTGCATCTTCAACCAACTAGAACAAACGATGTTTTTTTTTTGTTTTGTTGTTTTCTTCTTTCAGAAAGCTGAGGATTATAGACAATCAAATGAAGCATCACTGACTTCAGGACAGACGCTGTGTGAAGTCTGCTGCAGAAAAAAAAAAAAAAAGTGCATAAATTAAAATAAAAAAGAACCTCTGATGAGGTGGTGACAGCGTTTGACCAGACATCCAAGAGTGAGAACTCACAGTTTGAAATTATGTGAGAAAACATCTTTCTGTCGTTCACTTTGGGGGAAGTGTAACTTGTTTACCTGTACAAAGAACACCTCTGATGATTTATATCAATTAGATTTGACAAAGAAATTGCAAATGCTTTGTTGTCACGGCTGATTGTTTTTCCACTTTCATCGGTCCACAGTTGCATCTGTAAAAACACAAGACATCTCAACAGAAATTGATGTTGTGTCTCACCAAATCCGCACAAGAATCAAAGCAGAGTTTCCCTGTGATAAAATGTCTTTCATTGCACTAAAAGGTCAAATACTGCTAAGATGCACCCTCTGGAAGCGTGGATGTGACGAAAGTGTGGAAAAAAAAACCCTATGTGACATTTGCACTTTGACACAAAGGTCTCACGTCAGAAAGATGGATTCTCCTAACCAGCAAAATCAAAGCCCCCCAGCAATACTCCAAAGAGAGGGTACGCCCCCCTGATACTGACATGCAGCATGTTTGCTTTGGCTCATTCCACAGCTCAGTCTCTGTCCCAGAGTGTAAACATGAGTGTCAAAGATTTAACAGGAGAAAACACGAGAGGATGAAGCAACCTCATCACTGTATTCTCAACAGAAAATAGTCCTCATCTTGTTTATGGTTGTACTTCATTCCGTGTATTTCCGTGCGCACAGCGCTGCGTAAAGACGCACTGGTGCAGAGCAGCAGCAGCCGTGTTGTGCCACTTGATGCTCGGCAAAGCTTCGCTGCTTTTTCTCTGTCGCATTCACTTTCCGCGAGTTGACTATAAGAATCAATTTAATGTTTGTTTGTGTTTTCTGTTACTTGGTTTTTTTTTTCGACTTTGTGGCTTTTTAATGATTCCAGTTGTGATCAATGGTCCCAGTCTGGTTCCTCTGGAGGCCCCTGGACTTATTATTTACAAAAGTCCTACAGACAAACACTGGTTTTCACTCCTTTGCAGACCACGCAATGTGAATAAAGCATAGTGATAAATGCGCTCAGCCTATACAATACAATATCTTTTATTAAGCGGGACATATATAGGGATTCTTCTATTATTTCCACAATGTACATTTGGTGAGCAACGTCACTGGACATTAAATCAGTCAAAGCTACGCAGATTCCGAAATGTAGAACACACAGTAATGTGAATATATAAATTAGACCATCATTTCTCAATAAAAGGGCCCTAAGTCGTCTCTGCTGGCGGAACTATGTCGCCTTTTTTCTTTTTTAATAAACTCTTCCGCGGCCCACATTTGGCTTATTTTCAATATGTTCAGCATCCAAACGCAACACCATTGACAGCACAAAACGGAAATAAACGACTCCATTCGTGCAAAAACAAAAAAAAACAAAAAAAAGAAGAAGAAAAGGAAGGGGAAGGAAAAAAAAAAAATCAGCCTCAGGCGTGAAAGCACTTCTTCTTCTCTGGATGTCCAGAACTCCACTGACTTCACGTGGACGGTAACCATATATTCTTTAAGGCTATACAAACATTTAGAGCATAACACACTCGGCCTGTCCGGGACGTCGCTTCTTCTTCTTTCTCCTCTTGTGTCCACTGAGTTCAGGTCCATCCGTTTGTCTGTTGGCGAAATTCCAAGCAAGAAAAAAAAAAATCCACGAACACACGCCACTGGCCGATCGATACGCTCAATCATCCAGAGTGCGTAAAAGTTGAAGTGATGGATTTGAATATATGAAACTCCAAGGAAACGTTCGTATTTGACTAGATAGCAGTGGAGGAGATACAGATACTCGTCGGCTTCCTTGGCTGACAGTTGTTACAGTTAAAAATAAACCGCCTGTTAATTCTTCTTTTTTTTCTTCCTCGTATGATCACAGGTCCGCGGGGTGGTCGCAGCTGATCAGATTATAGAGGAAAGACCAGAAAGCCTGAGAAGGTGGAGTATTTCCATCCGCCCATTAAGGTGCCCCGCTCCAGCTTCAGGTACACCCGGTCGTCCCGTTCGACCATCAGCAGTACTCCGTTACTTGCCGCCTCTCTCGTTACGTCCTGATCCCCGGCGAACGCTGATATAACCGGATAGTCGTTTTGCATCAGGTTCACCTGCGGGGAAACGGGGAGATGTTACGTCCCGCCGGTGACATATCACGCATCAGTCGCTCACTGTCCGGTGGGGGCTCACCTGGATGGTTTGTCTGTTGTACACCTTCACCACGTGAAAGCTGAAACTATAAATCCCCCGCCTTGGAGCCTGGAATACACTCGCTTTCAGATCGAAATGGTTGCCGATGTTCACTAGAACCTGGGACCAAAGGGCGCACACAGTGAGACGGAGGTTCATTCATTTGCGTCAAACGTAATGCTTCACCGAACACAACAGCTGGATTTGAACATTGCTTGTCTTGGCTGCGCGTATTGGCTACAGAGAGGCGTGTCCGTCCTGCCCGGTGCCAAAGGATCAAGGCTGCGCGCCAGGGCTTTTTTTAAGGAGGTGTATAGTTCCCAATTTGATGCGTTTAACACGCCGTGGTCCAAAGACTAAACTTGTGTTGGGACAGTCCTAAACAAGCAGCACTCGGATGCTAATTTATCTGAGGCACCGGTTACGCAGAGGTTGAAACAGATTCACAGCAAAATCGCCGTGTGCTCAGTTTTTCCCAGGTGAGGTCAGGTTATCACCGCCCGGGGAGGGATGGATGGATGAGGTGAAGATACAGATTGAAAATAACAGTATTGATATACCGAGGAGATGTCTGACCTGGTCAAAGTAGATGGTCATGGACGTGTTGCTCATCTCTGAAGGTTCGTGGTTGGTGCCGCGCACGGCGGAAAAAGCCACCTTTGCGCCCGCAGAGCGGACTGATATACCAAGTGAGGAGGTCACAGCTCCGTCCGAGGAAGGGTTCGAGTCGCACACCACAAGACACTTCCCTTCGAGCACGATGGGCTCCGTGTCGTTCTGTCCGAGGGAGAAAGCCACGCCGCACGCCAAGAGGAGGACCAGTGCCAGCATGGCAAAGGGTCCCGGGCAGCGCGCTGGCACCATGGTCGGACCGCTGATCCTGTGCACACTGATACAACCCGGTAGCCCCTTGGAGGTTTCTTAGGAGTAGATCACCTGGTCCAGACTCACTCCCTGCTCTCTTCCCCTCCCTCTCTTCCTCTGTCGGTGATGCTTCCTCTCTCTGTCAAACACCCTCTCCGGCTGCGACTCCCCTCCCTCCAGTGCGTCTTAGTTGATTTTGGGATAGCGTTCAGACAGCTGTTGTAATTAATCCTGCGGATTTAAAAGATAAAAGAGGGCTTTTGTCTCAGCGTATGTTGCCGGAGTATGATTTTTGCACACTCTGTATAATTTGTCCTGTACAGTCTGCGCGCGTAAAATGGGAACTAAGACATGCGCTGGCTGGATCAAATAACAATTTACCACGTGCTACACTGTCTGTAACTGATGAAAAACAACTATTTCTGACGACGAGGAGTGTTTGTTATCGGTACTCAGCGCGTCACTACTTTACAATGATAATATCAATGATGATTCTCTTGGAAGTTAACGTTTAGGTTTTATCCTCCAGACGCACTACGACTGATAGGTGAGGTGAAACAATCACTTTTTAAGATGTAGAAAAGGTAAACACGACGTACCTGTGCAGTCCATCCCGTTTGTTGCGCTCCCCTGCCTCTCTCGGGCTGAACTGAGCGCGTGGATCGCTGGTACAACGCACCCAGAGTCTCTCTTCTCCCTTTCGAGGTACAACTCACGCCCATTCTTTGCGTGGTGCTCCTGCGACGGGACTCCTCACATCATCTTACATTTACGAGCACACGCGTGCAGTAATGGATCTGTTTATTCTGCAGTGGCGCGCCGAGCTCTCGGGGGCCCCGCAGGACGCGCAGATCACTGGCTCACACCCGCGCTGTCATTTATATGCTGCGGGTTTCTCATGTCCCTGCCTGATTAATCTGGAATGAAGGGGGCTGCACGGGGTAACCTTGCTGCTGAATGACACGTTATTCATGTATGTATATGCCGATAATCCGGGAGTTAAAGGTGCCGCTTTTAAGAGCCTAACGAAGATACTTGTGCGCCATCCCGTGGTCGACGGTATTAGTGTTCCAATCACAGTATAAGAAGAGAATGCTGGGCACTTTGGAAATGTAAGTAGTGACAATTATAAGTCCCTGTTTAAATTTGTAATGGCTAACTAATGGCATTTGATGGTTTTCTGGAGAAGTTAAGAACAAATTTTTCAAATGTTGAGATGTTAGTGACTGAACTTCAAGCAGCATCACTGACAACTGTCAAAAACAAATATCTTCCGCTCGTATGCAAAAGCACGACCAAAAAACTGTAAGAAACAATTTGTATCAATTATACAAATTATAATCATGGATATTCCATTCATCCGATTTGTGCAGATTTCTCCATAAATCCTTGAGTCAGACGACCTGCACCTCCTTCATGTCATCACTGTTTGAAAGCGGTTCAGTGGATCCCTGTTTAACTGCCACAAAGATCTGAGGGGTGTCAGAGGGGCCTTCAGGAACAGGGAACTCTCCCCTTAGACCTTTACACCTGTTACTCGTCTATCTGAAGACATGCCAACTGGCCGTGTTATGCACTGATCACATCTTCATGGGGATTTACTGTACATGAATAACAGAGAGGGGGGGTATGAACACAATCAGTTTCAATCAAACTGTCTGACTGTATTAGTGTGTGAACTCCGCCACAAACAAGTATGAGGTGTCAGAGTGTGGCTGAATATCTGTACGACGGCGATGCAGTGCATCGAGGAATTACATTGAGGAGCATCCATCTCCCATCAGCTGGTCGGGGCGCGTTCTGTATTATTAACAGGACACCGAGAATTATCCCCGATGAAGTATAAACGCAGGTCAACGCAATTTGCACTCCATTTTTTTCTCCCAGCATCACAGCTGGGCGTCATACACTACCACCTACTTGCCAAGCTGAAAACTTGCTGAAAAGGCAAAGTCTGGTCAGTCAAAGGTGGACGTGCAATGGCAGTGAAAAGGTGGGTGGAATCCAAGTGCGGACCACTTGAATATTAATAGTCAATGCATACAAAATGAGGGCAAGCGTGATGTGACATCACATATAAGCCGTGTGAAACATGATATTTTGGTAAACAGAGATGAGTTTTTGAAATGGCAGGAGGCAGGAAATGTGCCTTTAATGCTCGCAAGCAAATGGACAAAAGGAGAGGACACGAAATTGTGAATCCACAGAATGTCCCTTCGTACACAAACTCATACTGTAACATATGGCCCAAGAACCGGGCCAGCTGTCCCCGTCATGATCGAAAGAAAAAAATATGTTATTGTAGGAGTAATCACGGCGGTCCTCTTCCCCTTTCTCAACCCAATTTGACAAACGTTGTCACTGTCAGAGCTGACTGGCAAACCATGCGGAAGAATGACATCAGGTAACCAAGAGCCACAACTGACCCCGGGCCTTCGGAAGGACACGTAGCTACGGAAAACATCAAATGTCAAATATGAGGGACATGCACAGGAAAAGGGATGTGGCCTATATGGCATTAACATACCAGGGGCTGCCATTGCCCTAAAAGGGACTAGACGTCCTTCAGGAAAGCTGATTGGCTGGACTGACAACTGTGTTATGGTTATTTTCCCTGACAGCTAGCAGAGCCCAGTGGCTTCCAAGAATGGGGAGGTCGATGTGATGGCTCCTAAAGTGGGCCATCTGCTTTTGTAAGGAAGAGACCTCGGCTTTATGTGTGCTTGATCTTGCGTGTGTTAATTTGGAAATGAGGCTTATTTCTTTTGCAACAACTCTCCCCAAGACTTTGGTTACTGAGATGTGTCGCCTAGGAGTCCAAGCTGAGGTCACATGTGGTTCATCCTGATACGTGTTCCCACTGTGAGCTGGAACCTGTTTGTAGTATAAAAAAAAAACCCTGTTCTATCATTACTGAAACCCAATTCATCAGAGGAAGCCCAATGTGTGTGTCCCTCTGTGTCTGTCCATCTGTCCGTCCGCCCATCTGTCTGTGTGCAGCTATAAATGTCTTCGTATCGAATGAGGTCACAGTCAAGTTCACGTATCTCTCTGTCACTGCAGCCTGGGTAGAAACCTTGTGTTTGAGGAAGAGCATGCTATGTGTCTCTTGTCTTACATCCGTGAGATGCAGCCTCCGCCTCACAATGTGTGCAGAGACAAAGGATTTTACCAGGTGCTCCCCTGCCAGCACTGCAAGGGCTAAGAGACACTAATTCAAGGAAGTTGCTGATATTACTTACAATTTCCCTGTGTGAGATTCCTTTTATTAATCACTCTGTGGAACACAAAGCATCTTTTAATTAAGTTTCCTTCTGAAAACTCATCTTTCATGTGGAGCTAACTAACTTACGATAACTTGTAAGGATACTGTTTTGTCAGATCGTGAAACGCAGAGATACTTGACAGAAAAAGACGTTTGGCCTATTTCTGCATGTCAGTTAGACGTCATTCAATATTTCATGGTCTTTAATAGATTTGTATTAGAAACAATACCTTACATGCTCAGTGTGAATGGAACAGGAATTTTATTTCTAAGCTCAATCTAAATCTCGATGTCGATATATATGCTCATAATCACGGTGACGTCACTGGAAACAAGAAACAAAAAGATGAAAATATATAATAACATACAGGACACAATACTATCTGATTGATGTTAAACGTTTCGGTCAGTGGGCTTTTGCAGCTCTTATTCTCCTATGTAATTTACATACAATCACAATTTACTGTTGTGTAAGTAGTTTTTATTTATACCTGCTAAGACAAACAACCATCCAGCCCCTCCATTTTTTCACTCACTTGTGCCTCTCCTCCTCTGTGTGTTTCTTATCCCTCCTGCTCTGAATGGGGTCCTTGAGTTTTACCTCATGACTAGGTCACGTGAGAAACAGCTCATTGCTTGACCTTAAATATGTGTCAGTGACAAGCTGGATTAAGAGAAAAGTCTGATGGAGACAATAGATGACGGTTTTGTACCAACTGCAGTACATTTTGGATGTTGAAAGCCAGAGGAAGCTTGTTTAGCATCCTAATATTTTTTACTCTCATTCATTCCTGCTTGAAGGAACTGCAGCTATTCATGAAGGGGCTGTTTACTGGGACTCACAGAGATCCCCAGTTCATCTGCACGAAGAGATGCTGCGCTAAAAAGGGTGAACAAAAAAGCATCTTACAGCCACCACTACTGCTCCAACGGCAGGATCTCCTCCCCCACAGCAATATCTTCTGACATGCAGCAGATTTCAGCTTTGTGCTGCCTCAGCAAAATCCAGGTGCCACTAATTTCTTGGCCAGACCAGCATGTAGAGGCACCTCACAAACAGCAGGGACAGTGGCAACCACAGGTACTGCTGGGAATGTTTGTTGCATGGGTAACACAACCATTTTCATCTAGACATCATTTTCCAAAACAAACATAACAAACATTTACTTTTTACTTTTTACACTTTACTTTACTTTACTTTACTTTACTTTATGTGGGGATATTCGCCATCCTTGCACAGCAGCTTTGCGTGATACTTAGGTAGGTTAGCTAACAGCTTTATCGACCAGCATTAACAA
>JBBMJM010000014.1:1099418-1115181 GCA_037832705.1 Centriscus cristatus | reverse complement strand
CTGGTGAGAAAGTCCAGAAAGTCTCTCATCTCTGCAATCATGTCTTTCTTCTCTCGCACTCACATTGAGAAGGTACGGAACCGTAATGGAACCGAGTAGAGTCGACTCGAGCCGAGTAGCGCTGGAACTGTGCAGCAGACAAGTCACCGCGTATTTGAGAGGTGAATCCTGGGGGGGGAAAGTACTAAAAACTGCAGATGCAAGCGTAATAAAGTATGACAGATGACTGACTCTCACTACGACTGCGAGGGCTGCGAAGAGAAATCTCTCTCATTCTCGCTCTCGCCCATATCGCTCTTCTTCATCTTCCTCTCTCTGTCTCTCTGACGCCGTCCGAGTCAGTACCTGGTGTGATTAATGGAAGCCATTCATTAGTGTGATCAACCACTTTAGCGGAGATTATTAATCAGATGCTTATTTAAATGTCACCGCTGAGCAGCTGAGAGAAAATGAGGCCACTGGGAAGCTGTGTGTGTGTGTGTACGTGCGCATCTTAGCATCCTGCAGTATTTACAGGCTCATTCACATGCCGGTTTGCCGGTTTACATACTTTGGGCTGAGCAGATAATGCCAAAGAGATGTGAGACAAGGAGTGTCATGTTCAATTCCTAATGTGAGGTTTTGTCTTGTCTCACGTTAATGACACAAACTATTGTGTCCGTATTGTGATGTCATCCCAGCTGACATCCTCCGACAGCTCTGCGGTGCTCCGTTTCATTTAGAGTGTCTTTTTCTTGCTCGATAAAGTTCGTCTCCCAGACACTAGATAATCATGATTGGTTCTAATCATTGGCGTATCTGGCTGCCAAACTGAATTTCCTCTGCTGCTAGCGTTTGAAAATGTTTTGGGAAGCAACGTGAGCCGGAGCTGAGCATCTGCAAGCTGCTTGTGGGCTTCTGGTGGTATTTGCACAGAACCGTCTGTGAATATCTCTGGCCTCACTGGTGAAGTTTACTCATCTGAGCACATGAGTATCAGTGCAGCCCTGGAGTAAACACCGCCGTCAACAGTCTGCGTTTCCCTAGACCTGAGGATGAACTCATTATTCGTGGCAATGTGACTCTTTTCATTGGTTCATACACACAATGTCCATGAACATGGTAGTAAAGTTATGGACGTGATGATTAAAGCTGGATGTATGCTTCTGCGCCCCCAGAAGTGTTCATACTTCTCCAGAGATCTGTGTTCCTCTCTATTGAATCCCCCCACTGAGTGTGGGTCAAGACGTAATGCACCTAAAATGTCTGTGTATCGACTTGATTACAGCAGAAGTAAAATAGCCTCTACTATATTGACACGCACGTGACGCAAACAGTCTAATCCCGGTTGTTGCCGTTTGTGGAGGTGCACGTGATGTGTGACTACACCGTACCCTACACCATAGGACCACACGTAGACCTTACTGGTTGACCTTACTTTGTAGGCACACTATGTCATTTGTACAAATCCAGTTTCTAATAATGTTGCTAATAGCAACACTGGTGATAATTTCAGTGGTCAAGAATATGTATCGTACTAATTTAAATAAAATATAAATATATATTCTGATAAAGTTCTGATTAACGTGTGTCCCCAGTTTTTCCAGCGTTACTGACCCGTTGAATATCTCCATGAGCAAGTGCTGTATCTCATCTGTGTCCACAGCTTTAAAGTGAGCAGTTCCTGTGCTGCAACGGGTAAATACAGTAAGCCCCAGAAGATTACACTTTTATCTGAGCCTTATGAGGAGAGTAGGGGGCGTGGCTAAATGCGGATGTGCTCTGAATGCCTCTGCCTGATCGTCTTGCATTCACACAATACAGCAGGAGGCAGCGAACGGCGGCGAGATGCTGCAGTGTGAATAGAATGACGCACACACACACGGGCCTGATGTCAGCGCGTGCAGTTCGCTGTCGACACGATCTTCCTCCGCTCACTGTGGCGTGTTTTCACGGTGAAAAAAAAAAAAAAAAAAAAACCTGTTTACTATTCACCGCAGCAGTATCCAGAGACAATTTTGATGCACACCTTGTCCTTGGAAATGACAGCGTGAGTGAGCAGAGACGCAAATAGAAACGAGTTCAATCAGATGCAGCAGAAATAGCAACATACTCCATATAAGCCATCAATCCGTTCATCAATCTCTGCAATTGATTGGATCGATTCATCAAGGAGAGCAGAGATGGAGAGGAGCTGATTGATGGCGGAGGAGATGGTTCCTGATTGAAATTCAGGAGCCACTGTCTTAAAAGGTTAAGGGTCGCCGAGCGGACATTTACAGCCATGGCAGCCCCTCAGTGGGACCTGCGCCGCCACGTTAAAACGAGCTGTTATCGCAGGACTCACGCAGCCGCATACATGCATGTATTCCTCGGAGGTCACTTGGCCTTGTGGTCGTGGTGGGTTAAGTGATGCCAAAGCCGAATAATAAATCTCTGGTGCGACCTGCACAGATGACCTGAAGGTCACTGTTTCATTAACTGTCTTCCACTTTGATTTCCTCATCCTTCATGCCTGTCTACTTCCGTGACTTCCCACCTGCACACTCCCAAACCCCCCGTCTGTGGGCGGCACACGTGGCTAAAGCGTCATATCGGATGAGCAAATGAGAATTGTATCAATCTTCTGAACTAAAGCTCTAAAATGTCGTATTACTTACTTTTGGAGGAAATGTTTCAGGTGAAATGCAGTGTCGATTACTGCTGTTATTTTTGTTTGCAAGCTGCTGTGACATAAAAAAATCCTCCAGAGTTGACCGCACCTCATGGACACAGACAAAATCCGAGAAGATATATGTGGACACAACTTCAGACTGACTTATGGTCACCAGCGAGGATCTACCCGGCATTTCCATTCAGTTTTTTTCCGGTGATAACATGAAATATCCTGATCCATGTTCAGCGAACAAAGACTAAAATTGGGACCCCGTGTACAAACAGAAAAAGCTGGACATGCAATTCACATAGAAGAGACGGTGTCATTTCAATACGGTGTTCCTGCTGTGCAATCAGACCTCACTTGTCACAGGGAGCGCGGACACTGGCAGCCATGACTCAGGTCGGCGAGGAACAATCATATTCAGTGCTCGCTTCTTCCGAAAGCGCTGTCTTCAAATGAATGCAGCTCTTTGAGAGCTTTGTCACAGGACTGGAGCCGGAATTCTGAATGTTATATGATGGTGTGCGTGTAGTATGTGGCATTCTAGGTGAATGTCTGAGACAACTTTTACAACTTTTACAAATGTCACTTTCTTTTTGATGCTGGAAAGGAAAGTCTAATCGAAGTATGAAGGCGAACGCACAATAATTAGATGATTTGTGTTGCCTTTAGAAGTAAATCCGGATTACAAAAATCCTCCATTTCAAAGTCAATTGTAGAAATGTGAAGAGAAAAAGCAGGCACGCCGATATGAGACTGTAGATTTACGGAATATGCACTGTCTGCCTTGTATGAGTCATCTCAGGAGTGATATTGAAGGTGCGGGGATGAAGCTGTACCACACCTCAACATCAACGGGTTTGAATGAAGCGTCATTCAGAAAACTGATTAAAAACTTCAAACTGTAGCTGAGGCTTCCTTTCCCCTTTCTCCTTTCTCAAAACTCATTTCAAAAGATTACTTGCAGTTTGGAATGAAAAGGGAGAATGTTAGAAAGAGACATACAAATATTGTAATTATGGTAGAATTCAAACTAGGGATATCGGACTCTGATATATTTATGACTCTTAGTTATCACGATAAATCCCAAAGATGATGACAGCCATGGGTGTGTGTTTGGTAAAAGAAGATATCTGAGGATGTGTCGGTTTCTAGTTGTCGTCATTGGAAGTTTCTCAATACATCTGAGCTCTGGGGTGGATTCTGATTCTGTAATCATATATGAAAGATTTAAACACCCACCCCTCTTCTCTCTCCACAGACCCCGACTTTGCAGACTTGGGAGTACCCCCACCTCTACCCTGTAGGTACACTCCTTCTCTCTCTCTTTGATTTGTTCATCTTCAAATAGTCTCTTCCACTTCCCTGTGTAGTTTAGTTGACTTGTATGTTTTGTGGGTCCTCCAGCCTGCCAGTACGACATGGACGGCCCAGAGGGTATCGTCGAGTCTCATCAGATCACTCGAGACGGGAAGGCCGGCGCCACAGAGGCTGTTGACTGTAAATGGTACATCCATGCTCCGCCACTTTCCAAGGTTGGTGACATGACCGCCTTTCCTTTTTTAAGTACAAACTCGGAAAGTTTGGAAGAGTCACTCATGCGTGACTAATCTTTGGATCAGCGAAGTACGCAACAATGACAGAAGGAGAAAACAAAAATACTTCAAAAAGTTTGTTCAGATTTTTGGTGTAATTAATTTGTTCCTCCACGCATGCAAGAAGATCAGGGCGGTTTGCGTCAGGAAGCTTGGATATTGCATGCAGGTTTGTCTGCAGCTGTCAGCAGTATCCCAACACGGGTGTGCGTGGCTGCAGGGGACTTTTTCCCCGGCTCTGACCAGACAGATCGGCAGAAGGGTTTACTTGGGGTCAAGCCCATTTTTAATCAGTGAGCTGTTGCCAAGAAGAATAGGGGGGTGGGGTGGTGGTGGTGTTGGTGGTGGTGGTGGGGGGGAAGGGGGGGGGGTTGAAGGAGAGAGGGAGAGAGAGAGACAGAGAGACGCAGCTTTAGCGCTGATGAAATAGTCACAGGCCTTAGGGTCAAAACGCATGGCAACACTATTTGTTTTCTCTGCCTGCGTTCTCTGCATTTGTATACAAACACACACACACACATACACACGAATGCACACACACACACACACACACACACACGCACGCACATTTGTTAATCCCCCAAACACAAACTTGCTCTTGCTGAGATACCTGTACTGCATTAATGCTACAGGATTACAAGTTACCCCAGAGAACCAGGAGAAGAGCTGCAGTGCGGGAAAAGGCCACATTTTAAAGAGCAATAACTCCTCACATGAGTCCGTGTGGCTCGATCATATATTCACGCACACAGTCCACTCCGTGGCTGCAGTAAATCTCCTGCTGAAAGAGGGTTGGCGCACTTCTGTGCTGTTTGCAGGTTTTGATTTAACAGAACAAGAACACACTATACTTTGACTTTAATGGTGAAAACAACTCACCCAAGGACAGAAAGTGTTATGAGGCTGGGGGCCGAGGATTTAAAGGGTCTGGTCACATTTATAATGTTGTGATTGTAAACGATGAGGAAACATAGGCCAGAAGCTTCTGTTCAAATGGGTTAAGGATGTACATAAAATGAATTAACATGGTTTGCACTGAATTAACTGAATGTTTTTGCCTTTGAGGTTTCGCAAAACTTAAATGAAATATATACGATTGACTCATTGCACATTGACGAGGAGGGTTGGTTTTAAATGTGTTCCATTGTTCCCCGGAGAGCGCTAAGGTCGGTGCATTTGTTACCCTTTTCTTTGGCGGACACCAATGGACGTCTATCGACTAATAAAGTTATATTAGGGCAACAATCCCGCTGCTTTCCATCCATCAGAGCTGTGTTCCTGACTGTTTCGTCATCGTTACACTGTGAGTGGAGTTTACAGCCAGAGCTTCGCTCTTACCTGACATATTCTGCTTCAGGTGCTAAATGTCCGCCCTTGTTTCCCTTTGGAAAACAGAGCTTTGGAGTCAGCTGTCTAAGCCTTAGGGCCACAACGTTCATAATTCCAGCTATTCTTGTCATCCGCAGGCTTCATGTGGAACCATACAACAGTAACTGCTATTAGCAAGGAGCCAGGCTCCCTGGCGGGATGCAAAAAAAAAAAATACAAACCTAACCCAGCATCGATTCCTCAGCTCCTTAAACCCAAAGTCAGATATTAAAGCTGGACCACAAAAGAGGTCCATAAGTCAATTCTGTGCGTATGTGTCTCGAAGGATGTGTGAGTGAGCTTGTCAGTCTGATGTATTTTTTGCCTGGTCTGAATCCATGTTATGTTTCGCCCTGCAGGAGAATCTCTCACAGGCGAGTGACGGGCCAAAGCCAAAGGCTGACCGTTTCTGACCGTGTTTTAGACCAAATCCATCTGGTTACACCTAGAACACTTAATATCAGTCTCTGTCCAAAATACTCAAAAAAGAAGAAAATATTTTTAGATTATGCTTTGTATTGGGCAAGACACCCCCCCCTCGCACACACACACACACACACTGCTGATGCAGGACTGCACTGTACCCAGTGTGCCAGAAACAGCAGTGAGGTAATGACATCCTAAACCAGAGGCTCTAATTAGACTGCACCGGAGTGTTCCAGGGAGGGGCGCGGGCAGGTGAGAGGAAGGTATAAGATATATATTTCATAATGCTTTTTATCGTCCACCTGAATGTATAGGGGATCGGGGTGACGTTTAGGGGTGAGATGGCAGACACAAGTGAAACGTGAAGGAAAAGACTCACCGAGGCGATAATGACAACGAGTTGTCGCCAGCGCCGGGTTTTATGCCATAATCACTTTGCACCACCGATGTCATTTTATTTTAAATGTTTCCTGCCAAACGATCCAGTGCTCCTGAATCTGCTTTAACTTCTAGTTCATTCAGAAGGAACATTAAAATACATATGCAGTTGGTCCTGGGAAAATAATGACCTATTAAATACATGTAAGCACAAGAACAGCGGTAACTCTGAGTGTGTGAGCAGAATCGGACAGGTTGCAGCTTGTTTTTTCTTGCCAGAACCAATCACTCTCTTTTACAAACTGGTGATTGTATCGGTTTGATCCATTGCCGTCATTAGGCTTCGTGATACCATCTCAGCTTGGATGTTTTTGTTCATCTTTGGTCAGTTTGACACGTAGCAAGAACAGCATGAAAAGCTTTTGTTTAAGGTTTTCCGAATAAATAAAGTGTCGGTTGTAATCGTGTCTGTAGTAAATGAAAACTGTCAGACGTTGTGAGCTTGAAGAAGGCAAAGTACGAATTTCATCCCTAGACAAACGCACGGAAATTGGAAAGAAAATGCATTGTGACATGAGCAGACATTTCCAGGAGCTCTGCATCCCGTTCTCCGTGCAGTTATTACCTCCTCCAGGGTGGTTGTGTCAGTGAGCAAAGACTCCTGACCAGACCCTCCAACCCAGTAACATGCGGATGCTTTCAATTCTTCTTTTTTTTTTGGTAAAAGTTTAAAAATAGAAACTTACGCCAAAACAACAGCAAAATATCTGAAGATTTTACGGCGCCTCCTCTCCAGCACTTCGACCTTGGCTATAACCTTAGCAATTATGATTCAGATGTGTTGGAAAGAAGCCATTTTTAACAGCATCCGCCCATAACAACTACTTCATTCATAATCTCCCCGGTGACACCACCTGTCTTTGGGAGCGCTTCCATCTTCCAGTGCTGCCTTCTGGGTTGAAGACATTAATATCAATTCAAGTCCATTCATTCAGGAAAGGAATGTGCTCCGTAGAGTCTCTGTATCTACACATTTATCTTTCCTCTGAGGAGCTGCCAGTGATATTGAATTCATTTACAGTATCGCAGCAGAACAGATGGAAGAATGTCCCGTTTCTTGTGACAAAACCAATAAAGGCGACAGATTTGCTGAGTATGACACGTTTTATTAGCTCGAGGATCATTGACATCAACATGCAGCCTCTGGGGAGTTGATTAGCTTGTTTCCCTCTCAAATCTATTTCACTTGTCATATTGCTGAAGCCCAGCTGACACTGGAGGCGCCGTTATTCTGTCCCGTCTGCAGCTTTGGCATTTTAAAGCATCGCATTCCCCTGTCACAGTTCATGAGCAGCCCGCTCATTAACTGTAATGATGGAGAGCGTCGCGAGCAGCCGACCAGAACTGTAGCTGTGATTGGGTGAGCTCAGCCTGATGAACGGGTGACAGACAACCATGTGAGGGCATCTGGGAAGTTTGACTTTCATCTAGTACGACTGTTATGAGAAGTCAAGGTGGAGGGGAGGACAGATATTTCTCTCAAAACGGAAGGACAATACGTGTCCTCAAATCGCCCGTCACGGTCGGACTAATTACACACTTCAGGTCTGTGTAGGAATTTCTAAGAGGGTGCGAAATGACTGATGTCTCCGATTTTTACAATACAAATATGTTTTCCGACAAATGGGGAGAATGAGCCTACAGCTAATAGACTCGGTCTCTGACTGCTCATTTTGTATGCGGATGTAATGACTTTGTACAAGCTGCAGTCTGTCAGTCTTATTTCATTACAGCGCGGCTGTATCAGGCACAGAGATAATGAGTAAGATGCACAAGCTATAATAGGAAGGAGCTGAAATCTTTTCTTCCCTCCCCCCCTCCCTTCCACTTTCTTCACCTCTTTCCTTTTTCATGTCCACGTCTGCTAATTCCCTCTCTTCTTCTTCTTCTTCTTCTTCCTCTTCTGCTCGTGTTTTTTTTTCTTCCTCCCCCTCTGCTACCCTGCATGGAACAGATCTATCTGCGTTTCCTCGACTACGAGATGGCCAATTCCAATGAATGCAAGCGCAACTTTGTGGCCGTGTACGACGGCGGCAGGTGGGAATTTTTGATATTTAGACTCATAGTAGCGTGTTGCAGATACTTGTGCTTTCATTCTTGAGCTCGCAGTGTAATTTATAACATCCAGGTAAAGGTCAAAATGAAAGATCTGTGTTATTTCTCAAGACCAAATTAAAAATCATACAAAAAAGTTGATTCAACAAAAGCATCCCCACTTGTGAATTTATTACGTACAACTAGACATGTGACTTGGAGTTTTTGTTTGCTCAGATTGAAAAGTGATGACTTTTTCTATTCTCTGAAAAAACAGCTGTCATTCATATGAAGGGATGCATAATACTTTGAAGGGTTTCATAATGCTACATAATCTCTGATGGTAATCTACAGTGTGATCTTAGTCTTCATTGAGAAAAAAAATTGTCTTGATAATGAAGATGAGTGCTTGATGAGATACGAGATCGAGATCTGGGCTTCTATGGAGTAAAGGAACCATACACAGCAGATGTTATGTTACAATACAATCTGTCAATCTTTGTTTTCTCCATCTCAGTTCGGTGGAAGACCTGAAGAGCAAGTACTGCTCCACAGTGGCCAACGACCTGATGCTGGTCTCCACACTGGGGGTCATCCGTATGTGGGCTGACGAGGCCAGTCGGAAAAGTCGCTTCCGCATCCTTTTCACCACCTACCAAGACCGTAAGTCTCTGATAAGTCGACATTTCACACTTACACACAAGTATTTTGGGAGAAGCCATAAACCTGTTTATTGCAACACAGCCCACCTACCGACTGAGACTGAGGATTTGCCTGTAAAGGAGTCACAGATGCTTATGGAGGATAATAACAGATGTTGTACATAGGATGGCTCTGTTTCCTTAAAGGTTTATAACCATTGAAACAGCAGCAAACTGAGCAAACTAATATAATTGTCCATTATTAGTACTGTCACTGTCACACATGTCTCCTCTATTCATTCATTAGCTTCTTAGCTGTGGAGGTTGCAGGGCAAATTCTTTCTTGTGACCAAACACCATCATCGTACGTCATTGACAGTCCATGCTGTTTAAGCCTTCGATACCAGCACACACATTTGCTTTCCATCTACCAAACTCAACCCTTGTTTATGTGAATATTGGCTTAATAACTGTGTGGCCACTACTGAATAGGCAAAAGCAATGACAGCAGTTGGTCTTATGGAGTCAGAGTTTCGTGTCGTGAGGCCTTTTCACCCATCGGAACCATGATATGCCGTTGCCGGGGCAACATTCTTTTTTGCCTAAATCAATCAGGCAATCCAGACCACAGCCATTAGAGCAGCATCCACCAGCACTCAGCAGCACTGCACCAAACCCTGTCGACAGCAAACACACAGGAGTTCTGAGAGGATGAGGGATTACAAGTGATAGAGTCTGTGAGGTGTTCACACGCTGTGACTCACAGAGAGCTTTATATATATATTATAATCATCATCATCATCATCATCATCATAATAGGCAGGGGTACTCGGGCTTCCTCCAACCTCCAAACTCAAGCTAAGGTTCATTAGCAACTCTACAAGACCCTTTAGGTAATTACGTAGCTTGAAAACAGTTTACATGTAGATATAGATGATGGTTCTTCTGCGAATGACAAAAGGAAACAAAATGAAAGAAGAACGCAGTTGTTGAATTTCACTCCCCTGGCCACAGGCGGCTCATGGGGCAGTTTTACAATAAGTACCTCCCAAGTGCAGTACATTCTGAGCCCTTATGTTTGATCACAGCTGCTGGCTCCCAGTGGGACCAGCAGCTTTTAGAGGACCCTTCACAGCTGCTGACTCCCAGCGAGATGCTCCGGTGGGGACTGCAATGTTCCCAAACACAAACAGCCAGCGTTATCTTCCTGTGCAGCATTCACACCTGCTGATCCAACTCATTTCGCTCTGCACTTCAGCTCTGGACACACACGCACAGTGAGAGAGAGTCTTCTTCCCAAAACCACAGTGTCAGATTGTGGATGTGGAGTGTTGTAAAAGTGATGCCGATCAGCAGAAAAAAATGGCCGCTCAGTCCAGGATCGTAGATGTTTGACACCTCAGCTGTCAGCATCAACAGATGTAACACAGAGGGTCCAGGAGGACATTTACTCTAGCTGCACTACGGCTATCACATCTTGTTTCGAGCAAATCCTCCTCGCTGTCAGCAGGGAGAACACAACAGCATGCTAATGTCTGCCCACATACAGAGTCTGTGATTCCATATCTTGATCATGTGACTAGACCAACAATTTCTACCGACCATGGGCGTCAGTCTGGTTTGGAATGGGAGATTTCATCACTTAATGACAGAGATGAACTCAGATAGTGTGTTGTACCTGTATTGTATTGTATTGTAACTCACACAATGTAGATGTTCTTCACTGATCGCGAGTGATCTCAGTCAGTTAAAACCGCTGTGTAACTCCATCCGCTCTGAATCTCTTGCTTATCTGTGACATAAAAACCTACTAACCTGCTGAGACCGTGTCGTGGAAAAACACCATGATGGCATAGAGTCCACTATTGTAGTCATAGTTTCACGAGACTATGAAGGAAGTACAAGGATCACATGGTTCCTAATTATTGAAATAGACTGGATGTTACTTATAGCATCACAATAATCGACCAAAAGCTTGTAAAACTCTCAGACACAACAAATCAGACACAACCTTATGGGCACTGAAATGTGTCCGAGTATTATTACGAGAGGGAATCAACATTAAAAACCAGACACGTGAAATGGACAGATGCTAAATTGTTTCACTTCAAGTCTGTGATGCCCATGTGTTGCGGGCGCCCCCTTTGTCCTCAAGCCCCCTCTGCAGCGGTTATTGTCATCAGCAACTCATTTAGGATAATTTATGCCTCCAGCAGTGAGTGGCAAATGTTTATATGTAGGCAAAAGGGCACATTTATTACAGAATGCCTCGGAATTAATTTTGCAGAAGATTAGAGAGCATCGCTCTGGACTCGCTCTGTGGCGTGTTTATGAGATGGGAGGCATCCGCACCGCAAGGGGAGGATTAGAGCTCCCTCTGCTGGTTTTTGACCACAGACTGACAGTTTTACACGACTACAAGACAAGACGATGAAAGAACGTGTGAAGAGGAAGTCAGAAACCGCAGAGGCAAAGGTCAGACAGCATTCAAAGATAGAAGAGATAAATCACTGTAATTTGGAGTGTCATTATTCATTTGGGACGTAAAACAGCCATTCATCACTGTCGTAATCCTGTCAAATACCCAGCTCTGCCACACCACTGGCAAGCTGCTTTAGTACCCAGTTGTGTCCGCCGGCGAGTGTGAGTACACACAGAGATCAGGCTGCTAAACACAGCCATCAAATACATTTATGGCTCAAAAAAGTACAAAAGTACAAACAGGTTTATGATGATACAAAATCTTTGGTAATTTCGGAGACCATCGCGATGACGCCACGCCAGCAATCAACATGTCGTCGATATACCGGAGGTTCGTTCCCTGCGACACGTCCCTGCTGTGATTGACAGTGGGAGGCAGTGGATAGTCCAATCAACTTCCTTTATCCATTAGTTGGATTGGTTGTTGAGATCAAAGGCACCTTGGCTTTAAATTATGTTGCTACACGACAAATGAGCCCCGAACATTATCCCAATGATTTTATGACCAGGTTTTGTTGATGAGGGCTCCTACCCTTGTACTGTCATCATAGAAAGGGACATGAATGGTGACGTTCTCTCTCTCTCTCTCTGCTGGGTGGGTGGGTGCTGTTGTTGTGTGACTAGCCTGGGTCATAGAGAACAGATGTTATTTGAAAAATGCTCATTCGATGTGATTTCCTTGTAGGTTTTACACACTGGAGCTTCTCTTTGGCTCGACTTTAAATATTGATCTTTACGATACGATTGTGAGTTCACTGTGATTTGGCAGTGTTGTATAAAGACTGCAACCAATAATAAATGTAACCATCTCAAATGTTTTAAATACACAATTGTAGATTTTGAGATGTTAAGAGAGTAACAGGACAAATAGCGAGACCACTCTTGAACTGACTTATTCATATTGGTTCCATCGTAACATTTTGCTTCTTAAAAATCCATTAATACATTCAAGCAGCTTCCTGCTGTTTTGAGGTGACCGAGGCTGAATCCCCCACACAACACGGCTCAGAGTGGTGTGATGTATCATCCTGTGTAATCCATCACATCATGAAACCTGTCTACGGTCGCACACGCTCTACCAGAGGGTGCGATGACGCTAACTCTTGTGTTAAATCTTCTTCAGCTCCATGTGAAGCGGACGCCTTCTTCTGTCACAGTAACATGTGCATCAACAGCACGCTGGTGTGCAATGGCCTGCAGAACTGTGTCTACCCCTGGGACGAGAACCAGTGTAAAGGTGAGACCTCAGCTTCATCCACCAGCTCCCGTGAGGCATTTCGCTCTTAGATACAAATTTCTATTAAATTGTGAAAGTTACAGTTAAAAAAATGACATCACAACAAGTTAACTCCTGCGCTCCAGTGACCACCCACCACCCACTACTAGCATCTCCTTAATTCACAACCTCTCTGAGTTTCTCTTATCGCACCATTTGAGGTGTTTTACAGTCACTTCATGACTGTCACTGTATTCCTAATGAATAAGATGGAACATAGGTTTGATGGCCTTAACGGTGATTTACGTATCTTGTTTTGTGTTCCTTCCCACCATATCCTCTCATACACCCATAAAGCGTCAGATTGTTCTGCATTTGCCTTTCTCGACCTTTCTATGTTGAACATTAGCAGTCCCCACACTGCACTTGTCTGAAATCCACGCCTGCAGCTTCCAAGATGGACATAATGTCAATGAGGCTAAAGCGCTAGTGCCCGTTTGAAGGCTTACACAGGTTTACACAGCACAGCTCATCCCTGTACAGGGAACAATGGGACAATCCATACATGAATGGGGCCAACTGACATCTCTGGAAAATGTCATTTCAAATCTGAAGATTTATTTTGCATAAAGTTCCGAACAGACAGCAGAGAAGACTCCTTAAGGGTTGTTCATAAAACTGAGTGGCCCATTCCTCCGTTAGAAGAACAGTGACATACAACATCCTGTCGCTGTCCGCTCTAGAAGTGCAGGACCCAGTGTCCACATTTGCCCCTGTGGGTGATAAAATGTCAAGATCTATTCCACCCTCTTTCCACACTGTGCAATGTGTTACAAGTTCCCCCGACATTTAAATGCCAACTGATTCCCCACAGATTACCTCTCCAGTTAATCTCTGTTTCTCTCTGTGCTTTCCTCTCGTGAGAAACAGACTGTTTTGTGTCTCGATACAACCTTTGTATCCATCTGTCATAGAGCTCATGACAGTCACAGCCTTCATCTCGGGGAATCTCACATGTAGGAAAGGAAACTGCAGGTGACGGACATATCCCTGCTTAGCATTCCACAACTACACAGGATGTTTCATTAAACGGAATCTACAGGGTAAATGGTTATTAGGGGACTAATAACTTACCTGTCCTTTATTGTTATCCTACGTTCCTATCCTATCCTTTGTGAACTGTGTCTTTACCCCTACAGAGAAGAGGAAAGCAAACATCCTGGACAACCTGAACAACACCAATGGGACCATAATCGGTGTCACTTGTTGCATCGTCTTCATCCTCCTCATCGTCTCTGTCATTGTCCAGATCAAACAGCCCCGTAAAAAGTACATCCTACGCCGGGAGGACTTTGACCCGACCATGTTTCAGGAGGTCTTTGAGCCGCCACACTACGAGCTGTGTACTTTACGGAGCGCCACCGCGGCCGCAGCGGCCTCAGCAGACTTGGTTGACCTGGCAGAGGACTTTGACAACTACCACGCCCTCCGCCGTGCCTCTTCTCGCTGCATTCACGATCACCACTGTGGCTCATCATCCAACCCCGGCTCAGCCCACATATCCCAGTTGTCTCTCAGTGGACGGGGAAGCCGCGGAAACCTGAGTTCTAGAGACGCAGCGGCCGCTACTCTGCTCACAGACCTTCCGCAGCCGCCCATGGCAGTACGGCCCTTGCTGCCAGCCACAGGAAACCGCAGGAGCATCTTGGTCATGAAGCACAGCTACTCACAAGAAGCAGCAGACAATGGATGTGACCTGGACGACGACCTGGATGAAGTTCCCACCACCAGCCACCGGCTTTCGCGCCACGACAAGGCAGTACAGCGGTCAGTATCCATAGATTTCTGATGATTGAATGATTGAAGGGCACCAACCCTACTTTTAACTGTGGAAATGTTTCAGCCGTGTGTCGGATAGTCTTTTATTTTATGTTCTTTTACATTCGATCTGCTATTCTTATCGTCGCTCATATTTTTGCAATTTTCTTTACGATTTTTTTTTTCTTTTTTTGCATTTACTTTTTTTTTTTTTTTAATGCTAAATTGACCGATTGACTTAATTTTCTCCCACCGGCATGCCGTCTTTGGAGTTCCAAGCTTAAATCAAGTTACATCTAATAACCCTTGTACATTTGTGTCTACTTAGCAGCATTTTTTAATGGCAGATATAAACCCCTAATCTCGGTCTTGAGGTGATGAGTACTGTTAATATGGATTCAAGAAAATATTTTTTTTACGAACAGCGATGGGGAAAACAAATCGGCATGAAAACAACTTTATAGAAGTTTTTCCATGTACCTGAATGTTTGAGGGATAACTGAGTATATTTACATGATGTGAAGGTATATCTGGGCCTGCAACCCCCTCCTGCATGCACTTTTCTAAAACATTTTCCTTCAGCTCTTCTTTAGTTTTCTACAACTCTGCATGACAATTACAGACAATAGCCACTAAATGCCTGCAGCACATGATGCATTCAGACTGTTATTAAATGAAAGAGCCGTGACATTTCAGGTTCTGCCTCATTGGCTCTTTGAGCAAACATGAATCAGAGTACAACACAACTAGGGTCTAAGAGACAATCTCAAGGTAAGAACCCTTATTCAACAACATCTCTATATGTTGTGGATGCCATCATTTGCCCAGTTCATTGTTTACTTTTTCTTTTGTGGATGTTGGTTTGTCTTTTTCTTTCTTTCTGTGATTTTCCGTGATTTTCTTACTTTTTTTCTGTTTATATTCGATGTGTGTATATATAGTTTTTTAATTGTTTGTTTCCACCAAGATGGTTTTCCTGCTTGCAGCCATCTTGTGCTCCTACTATAGTGGGTTTGTTTGAATCTGTGACTGTGATGCTCCTGTATGTTCTCTCTTTCATAGGACATATTCTGTTATTCGGTGAATGTTTCGTGGCATGGACTGGTTC
>JBBMJM010000014.1:961656-975190 GCA_037832705.1 Centriscus cristatus | reverse complement strand
TCTGGGGATGAAGACTGTTTTTATACATAAGTAGGGGACATACATTAGGTGTTGTGTATTTAATCCATTACCCATACATTTCCTTTAGAAATGCCATAGGTAGGTGTAACCGGGTGTGCACGTGTTCCAGGTACAGCGGCGTGCTGTCTGCCTACGGACTGGCTCTAGCCGACGTGGTGGAAGAGGTGCAGGAGCCGTGCTCGCTGCAGTACGATCGCCGCTCGTTCCCGGAGCTCGACCGGCGGGTGGAGCAGCTCTCGAAGCGCTGCAGTGACACTCTGTGTGCGCGGGGTTTCGGCAGGTCCGCGCCATCAAAAGTCACATTGTTTATCTTTCGAAAAAACATGCAAACAGCATCACGTCTGAGCAGCCCTTGGTGTCTTTTTCTGTCAGCGGCCAGATAACCACGGAGGTGTTCCTCCACCTGCGTTACGAGGGCACCGACTGCGCGCTCATGGTCACCGCTGCCGGTTTCCCCAGCAACAGCCAGACCTGTCGAGCTGGTGACTTCCGCAGCGCCTTCACTCAGAGGTCAGAATGACGCTCCGTCACTGACGTATTCACTCTTCTGACCGCTCCTCCGTCTCCCTCTCTCCAGGTATCTGAAGGAGTTTGGGTTCACCATCCCGGACAGACCCATCATGGTGGACGACGTCAGAGTGAGGGGCTGCGGCAAATCTGGCATCAGCTCCGTGCACCGAGCAAAGACGGGACGCGGACAGGCCAAACCTGTCACGGTAAACACACTCCCTGACTGAACACACACACGCAACTGAAAATACGGTGTACACGTCCACTCCCTCGCTCTCTGTCTACCTCTTGTGCTCCATAGATGACTAAATGTTACTTTGAGGGCGGTTACCTTGACACCGGTGTGTATCTGTGGGAGGAGCTGCCATGTGGACACAGCGTCCAGGGACCAGCCATCCTCATCGACAAGAACAGGTGAGGGTTTATTCCCTTTTTAAGTTTTCAAAAGACCTCAGAGGCCTCAGATGTGTCTTTTTAAATGCTCTCAGTTCCCCGGTGATGATGACGACGTGTGTATTTCCGTCACCAGCACCATCCTGGTGGAGCCCTGTTGTGAGGCGTCTCTGACAGAAGGGGGCGATGTGTGCATCGCTGTGGGTTCGGACCCTCACTGTGCCCTGGGCACAGAGCTCAACGCCGTGCAGCTCTCCATCTTCTCCCACCGCTTCATGAGTATAGCAGGTCAGCAGACCTTGTCTTCAGACCCATTCAGGTGTTCTTTGGCTCACTTACATCCCGTTCCCCGTTCACAGAGCAGATGGGCAGAGTTCTCCAACGAACCTCCATCTCTACCAATATTAAGGAGCGCCTTGATTTCTCCTGTGCCGTGTTTGGACCCGATGGCGGCCTGGTGTCCAACGCGCCTCACATCCCCGTCCACCTGGGTGCCATGCAGGAGACCGTTCAGTATCAGGTGAGAGCCTTTCATAAGCAACAAATTACAAGTTAGCGTTGTTAGTTAGTGCTTAATGTTGTTCCGTTCTGTTCTCCTCTCTGTGCAGATCAGATCACTGGAGAACAATCTGAAAGAAGGGGACGTGATTCTGAGTAACCACCCGTGTGCCGGCGGCAGCCACCTCCCCGACCTCACAGTCATCACACCAGTCAGTCAGAGTTTCTCCGTCTTTCTCCAAAACATCCGTCTTTTATTCTAACTTTGTCTCCTCTGTTGCCACTCTCCTTCTTCTCCTCCTCCCCCAGGTGTTTAGAAAAGGGGTGAAGGGTCCGGTTTTCTTTGTAGCCAGCAGGGGGCACCATGCTGACATCGGGGGCATCACTCCGGGCTCCATGCCACCGCATTCCACATCGCTTCAGCAGGAGGGCGCTGTCTTCATTTCCTTTAAACTCGTCACTGGTGGCGTCTTCCAGGAAAAGGGTGAGAGGGTTCAGGAGGGAGGGAGGCTCACTACAATACTTCAGAGTTGTTTGGGAATGGTTATTTAATATGATAGATATATCACAACAGCTCAAAATCTGAATACGAGTCAGAATCAGGTTTTATTGCCAAGCACACACACAAAGAATTAGCCTTAGAGTTAAGGTACAAACAGTGAACAAAGTATAAATATAAATGAATACATATGTATATATCTATAAATGGTAATGTGAAGAAAAAAAACAGTTATGTGCAAATAACCCAGGTAATTTGCATTACATGTTAACTTTTAAAAGGATTTAAAAAATAAAAAAAACACAGCTTAAAATAAATTATATTCATTATGATGTAAGTTATTTTTAACTTTAAGTGAAGTTTTTGTAATTGCTGTTACTTTCTATCTTATATTTCAACTCTGTGAACAACTTTTTTTTTTTTTTAATTCTGATAATGCATTTCTATCTAACCTTCTTTCCCATCTACACCCCTCCCACACACACACACATGCTCTCATCAGCTGTAACCGAAGCTCTCATGGCTCCGGCCCAGTACCCAGACTCCTCCGGGACACGTAATCTCCACGACAACCTGTCGGACCTGCGGGCTCAGGTCGCGGCCAATCAGAGAGGTAGCCAGCTGGTTGGGGAGTTGATGGACAGCTATGGGCTGGCTGTGGTTCAGGCGTACATGGGGTACATCCAGGTAACTCGGACCGCCGCTGAGTCAGTCTTGTCCTGCAGACGAGCCCAGTCTTCATTTGACCCGTGTGTATCAGAGTAATGCGGAGCTGGCCGTGAGGGACATGCTGAGAGACTTTGCACGTCGCCGACGGCAACAGACAGGCTCTTTGGCGGTGGAGTCGGAGGATTTCATGGATGACGGGACGCCAATCAGACTGCGGGTGCAGATTAATGAAGAAGAGGTGGGCATGGGGACAAGTCCTCCGTAATGAACCAATCAACTTGAAAAACACTGAGAAACTGAGGATTCAAGTCGTTTACAAATGTGACCACAGGTATTTGAATGTTCTCATCGTTAAAAAGGCGCCGAGACAATGAAATCGAGACGCTGGGCCACATTCAAGCCCACATGGCGATAAGAGATCAGGCTTCCGTTTAACATGTAAAATGTCTTAAAAAAAAAATGCACCACAACAGGGCAGCGCTGTGTTTGACTTCACCGGGACCGGCCCAGAGGTGTGGGGGAACTGCAACGCTCCCCGGGCCATCACCCTCTCCGCTCTGATCTACTGCCTGCGCTGCATGGTGGGACAGGACATCCCCCTCAATCAGGTACGCTGCTTTATCCAGGAGGTCTCAGGAGGGGCTTTGATATTCATGTGAGACGTGCACACGGCGAGTCGTACCAAACGAATGAGTAAATTGTTGAAACATCAGATTGCGCTTCCAAAGGACTTCATTGGTTTCAGATGTTCTGTTTTTCTGCTTCTCTCACATCCAGGGCTGTCTGGCCCCGATCAAAGTCATCATTCCAACTGGCTCGATCCTCCAGCCGTCCCAGAACGCAGCTGTGGTCGGAGGCAACGTGCTGACATCCCAAAGAGTTGTAGATGTCATTTTTAAAGCCTTTGAGGTGTGCGCCGCTTCCCAGGTAACTACGTCCTCCCGTGTTCACCCAGTCCAGAGCGTCTCTGCATGTGTTGCTGGAGAAGTTCACCGTGCTGACGCTGTCGCTGTCTAGGGCTGCATGAACAATGTTTCATTTGGCAGCGAGAGGGTCGGTTACTATGAGACGGTTGCCGGGGGAGCTGGGGCGGGTCCGGGCTGGAGTGGGAGGAGTGGAGTTCACAGTCACATGACCAACACCCGCATCACTGATCCAGAGATTCTGGAGAAGAGGTGAGTTGTATGTTTTCAGAGGTCTGTAACCATGGTAACAGAGTACAATCTGGGTCTGACTGGTGGTTGATTGTGGGACTGTTCAGGTATCCAGTGATTTTGGAGCAGTTCTCCCTGCGGCCCAGTTCAGGAGGGGCAGGAAAGTACTTTGGGGGGGACGGTGTGATCCGGAAGCTTTTGTTCAGGGACGAGGTGGTTCTGTCGGTACTGACCGAGAGGCGATCGACCCGCCCCTACGGCCTGCAGGGTAAACCGCGCCCACGACTCCTCCACCGCCATGTTCACGCACCGTGAAAGGAGGCGCCTTGATTTACACAATGTACTTGCTCTGTGCTGTCAGGGGGCGAAGATGGCGCCGCGGGGTTGAACCTGCTCCACAGAGCGGACGGAAGAGTTCTCAATCTCGGAGCCAAGACCAGCGTCAGCCTTCAGCCAGGGGTAAGACCGCTTCATGTGCACGTCATGAAAAACGCAGACGTCACTGTGGAGGTCGTTCCCATGTCTGACTTTATGAACGTTCACTGTGCATGGCTCCCTCTACAGGACATGTTCAGTCTCTACACCCCCGGAGGAGGCGGCTATGGGACGGAGGAGGAAACAAACGGAAAACCTCAGGCGAAGCGTCGGCGCGTGAACGAGACGTTCTCTGAGAGAGGCAGCGTCTTTGAATACCGAATGGCACAGGAAGGAGTTTGACGAGAGACGTTAGAAGTGAGGGAGACGCGATGGAAAGACGTGGAGGTTTGTCATCAGACATTCTTTGAAGGAACGGGGAAAGAAGTATTGTACTGTGGGAAATAATAAGCATGTTTAATTCAGCAAGAAGGTCTTCCCCTGATCAGAGTGTCTACCTGTACGCTGAGACATTCAGTAGACATCGTCATCTTCTTCTGAGGTTTCATCGATGCTGATTTTACAAAACAGGCCAAGTGACAAACTCACCAAACACCCGTTTGTTTTTCACTGGTTTGTTCCAGACTCTTTCGGTCTAACATGTTCGTGAAGCAGCTGCTGACGTACTCGAGTTTGATTTCACCGGACACATGAATAAAAACCATGTTTTGAGTGAACAGCAGTGTCGGGTGCTGATCTGTTGGACGTGGAGATTTATCTAGTGTTCTTGTACAGATTTGTTTTTTGTCAGTCGAGGAAATTTGCTTGTATTTAAAAGTTGTAGCTTGCAACCGTTAAAATGAGCATTGTGACTGCTCATACGAAAAAAACTGTTGGGTGGGGGTGTCTCCTCCTCCTCCCCCTCCCCTTTTTTAGGGTAAGGCATGATCGTGGAGCATCGGAGGAAGGACGGTGAGGGAGTGCAGGCATGCGTAGGCAGCTGATAAAGAGATAGTGGCCACCGCTGTGGAAGCAGCAGGAGGTTGACGGCTGCTGGATTTTTGATGTAAATCAGACGGCTGGGTGTGCTGCGAGCGCCGATGCTGAGGCCGCGGGCTGCTGATCAAAGATATTTTTCTCATTTATGACAATTCCTGCAGTGAAACCATCGGTCATACTGAGAGGATACGACACACACACACACACACACACGCTGCTGCCAGTCAAGATCTGTTCTCTCGTTATCGAAGTGTGGACAGAACACAAGTCTGGAGCATTAAATGTTTTTTTGAGAAACAAACAGAACATGTTAGCCATGTTGTACGATTCTACCGGCACTGAGAATTCAGAACGCTAAATAGATAAAAGATTTTCTCCAGTTCAGGGGTCACTGGAAAAGCAGTGAGAGCTAAGAGCAACAAATAGCTACGAAAAATATGGATAAAGGTCCAAACTTACAATACATGAGACAAACCAGAAACTTGAATTCATTTGTGCAGTTTCAATCGGTGGATTTAAAACCCTGAGCAAGACTGTTAATATAAACAGCTTTTTATTACCCTGTTCAGCACCTTCTTTTGACAATGTACAACAACACAGGAAAGTTGCAAAAAATAGGGAAAAAAACTAAAACATTCAACTGTCAGGGAAGGTTGTTGACACGTTTAAAGCCTTTAAAACTTTAATAGACGACCGTAATGACATAGAAAGAGTGCAAATAACCTGCAGCGCAAAGTCCACAGGAAACATGTTTTATTAAAAAATGGAGGTAGATACTGTTGGATTGTCTCCAGGCCCAACGACAAGCAAGACACTCATCGTCAGACCCTCTATGAAGGAGTAATTGGGTTCTGTGGGACACAGCAGAAGGTGCTGATGCTCTCCATTCTTAATACTGAAATTAAACCTATAAATCAAATGTGTCATGTGTACAGAACGTTACAACACAGACGGGATGAAATTAAATATTTTAGTTCATAAACTGTTTTGTCTTGTTTATAAATTTCCGATGTGCATCAGACTTCTTGATTCACATGAATGTAACATTCAGCAGCAGCGAGAGGTAAACAACATACAAAACCAGTTTAAGAAAAGGAAACGTACCACTAAAAACAGTGCAAATAAGACCGAGAGTGCAGAACATACTTTGGCTCACAGGCTGAGGTAGATAAATGTTTGGTTGTATAGTTAAAGGGTGAAACCAGGCGACACTGACTTTTTTTTTAAAAACTCTTACAAAGCAAAAAAAAAAAACTGTATTCAAGCAAAAAATAAAAACAAGAATCCATCTTATCATATAGGACGCAGCCGACCTTCCTGAACTAGCAGTAATGACTGCGACTGCATTCGGGAGGGTTCTGGGTCGTGACCCTCATCTCGTTCTTGTGTCGTCGTGATTTTTGAGGCTGTGCAGGTAAAGTGACAGTATGGGTCCGTGTGAGGGGACGGTGTCAGTACTGAGCGTACCTGCTCAGCGGCGACCCGTTCTGCAGCGTGTACTGACTGGGTGCTTGATGATGTGCGTGGGAGTTCTGATTGGCCGGTATTAGCACATCAAAGACACTTTTGTTTGGAGGCACTGATTGCAACATGTTGTCCAGGTCCATGATGAGAGGGGGGGCTTGGACAGAAACTCGCCCATTGGGGAGAATGGGCCAATAGGCATGGCCGAGAAAGTGACCCGGAGCGACGGGGGAGCTCCCGTAGCCGTAAAGTGGCAGTCCGCCATGCAGCGGCATCAGAGGCCCGCCGTTGAAGCGCATGCTGGGCGGGGCCACAGCATTTGGGGGCGCATATTTGGCATAGGAGGTGGGCAGCTCCCATGGAGGAGCCACAGCTTCTCGACGGGCTGATTTGTGCAGCGGTGGTCTGCAGTCTTCATAACCATCTGACCCCGCTTCGCCGTCAGGGGGCACTCGTTTCCCCGGCGCCCCTTTCCACTCTTCATCAGAGGAGGAGGAGGAGGAGGAGGAGGTGGACGCAGGGCTGGCAGAGCTGGCAGAAGCACTACGGGCCGAGGAGGCATAGCGAGGTCGGGTAGGGGGTGAAAGTCGTTGGCGTTCGATCTCAGCCCAGCAGTCCCGGATCCCTGCGTCTACACCCCCAGAGCCGACGGGGGGGCGCAGGCTGTGCAACAGAGAGTCAATGGCGAAAGATGAGTCCAGCTTGGGTCGGAATAAGTCCTCTCTGGGTGGGGAGGGGTTCCTGGAGCTCACAGGAGGGAGTGGGGTCACGGGGTCAGAGGGTGGCTCAGACTCTGGCTTGTGTCCGTGCAGGATGTAGGGGGCCAGATCCTGAGCAAAGATTGTCTCATCCTGACGTGACACGGCCGTGTTCTGCCTCTTGAGGAGATCCAGAGGAACGCGGCTGAGCTCCACTGCCCAGAAGTTCCCTTTCCCCTGAGGCTTCCCAGGGTCTTTGAGCACCTGCAGGTGGAGGGACGTAGGACATTGAATATTTCTGCCAGGAAACCTGGTTTAGCCAGAAAAACCCCTGTCGATTAGCACTTGAAACCAGTTTCCATCCATTCCAAGGCCGATAAGAGAATATTTGCGAGTAAACTCTCAGAGCACTTCAGCACTTCACCATTCCCAACAAGCACAATGCAAAGAAAGCTGTGCCCCATGTGCCCTCCCCACCACCACCACCACCCCATACACATGAGAGTCAAACAGCAATCGTACGAACCTTAACGAAGCAGTCATAAGAGGAAAGGTTGTGTCGCACTGAATCCCGCCAGCCTTTGTAGTTTCCCTTGAAGAACGGGAAGAGAGCGCTGATCTCCTTGAGGATCTGGATACAAAAAAGGGGAGTTTGTTAGTTTGATGCCGTGGATGAAGTGAAGAACATGAATTATGTCATATAATTATGTCATAAACACAGCTGAGCGGGCTGTCACACAGCTTGAACACAACATCACCACGTCCTGCATATCTAATCCCTTCACAGATACTGATCAGTGTCTGGTTTCACCTTATCACAGCAAACCAAGAATGGCAGAGGTGGCCGCCACTCAAGTGTCATCGACTGGCTGCTGCTTTGTGTCACTGTATTAACAGTAAACACCCCGTTTGGTCAAAACATTTGAATAAAGGTGGACTGTATTTCCAGTGTTGACAGTTATAGAGACTATAAATAGCTTTTGTTTGTGAGCTGTATGCTAAAAGGAGATGGCTGAGATGGGAAGGAGCATCAGCAGCATGCGTAAAACCCACCGTGCGCAAAGCATAAATCCAACACACACACACACACACACACACACACACTGGCAGTGTGATTTTACCTCAGATAAAGTCAGCTTCTTCTCCGGGGACCTCTGAATGACCATAGCAATCATTGCCAGGTAGGAATATGGTGGTTTCGGGTACCGCTGGTAGTTCTTTTTCTTCCCACCGCCGCTGGTGCCGCTGGTGCCGCTGCTGCTGCGCTTCTCCCGGTCACTGTTCCACGACTCACCGGAGACGGTCTCTTGCGTGAAGTTGCCAGCACTCGGGTGTGGTGGCGCTCTGGGTTTATCCATGAACGTCGTGGCACTGGCGTGGTGGTCGCGACGCGCTGGGGGCTTCTCGAAGCTCGGCGGGTGCCGGGGGACCATCTGAGCCGAGTGGTGCGGCCGATGTTGGGCTGAGGAGCTGCGCGCTACACCGCTGCACGGAATTCTCTGCTGCGCATCTCTGCGGAAGTCAAGTTGATGGTCGTGATGTTCTCCAAGGTGGGAGAGACCGGGTGGTGCCAAGAGCCTCTGCTCCGACCAGTGCTTTGTCATGCTGATCAGCCCGGGGGGACGATCCGTCCGCACGTTCGGGCAGGAGGAGGACAGAGAGGGGGGAGGGAGGTCGGTCCTTAACTTCTGGCAGACTGCTGGCTCCAGGCTGACTCTATTTGAAGAGCAAACAATTAACAGTTTCATGTAAATCCCGCTGCGTAATCGAGAAGAGAATGACGCCCTATCTGAGAGGAGAATGACTGATCACCCCGGGGGGGCTGGGGAGGGTCTGTGTACGACGGAGAGAAAGACAGTAAACCTGTAAATAACCTTTATGATAATATCAGCACGCCTCTTAAATCGCAGGGGATGCCGGGTGCGCTTGGAAACTGCGCGCATGAGTTTTACGCACGAAGGGTCAAGAAACGAGGAAACGTTATAACTTATCCAGCTGCAGGTGTTTAAAAAACGACAACATAGTCGGGATTTGATGAAACTAAAGGACAGATACACTTGGGCTCAGAAGCTGAAGGGAATCTCGTGTGTGTGTGTGTGTGTGTGGAGGGGGGGTGCTGTTAGGGGGGCAGGGGGCGAAGAATTTCGATCCAATCTGCATGCAATCAACAGATTTTGGGAAGCAATATACATCAGAAATCTCTAATAAAAATCCTGGGGAAAAATAAGTTAGATGGAAAGTTGAATATTTTGACCTCAAGTTAGTTACTTTTTACTTTATTAGTTTAGTTATTTTTGCCGCAAATAATAAAGAATTAAAATGTGCAACTGCGGTTTCTAGTTGTTTCATCCTTGACGGATTCCGCGACTGAAACAAACAGATTCATAACTGTGATGCTGGGGGGTGGGGGGTTATTCTCCGTGACTGGGCAGAATCTCATTCACAGCTCTCAGGCTAAGTTTCGGGAATGCACGTCTTTTGTCCCAGTTAACGTAGTGCTAATGTGCAAACTCTTGCTTCCCAGCAAGTCAGTGAAAACAAGTTGGATTAGGAGAAACCCCACGGACTGCAGAAGACTGCTGCTTCCCAGCGGAGCTGCTTTGCATGTGAAGATCTACGGGGGCTATTCAACACCATTTGTGGGCTTTCTGGCGCTTACAAGCTGCGAAGTGTCGTGGGTGGGGAGGACATTCACACCTTGGACAGGAGAAATCGCGCTGTTGTTGGGAAACAAGATACATCAGCGTTATTTCACAAGGAATCAACAAAAGTATAACTTGTCTCAGTAATGACCTCTGAAGTCCTTTCATGAGGACATATAATGGACATCAGATAAAACTACTTCAATCCACTTCCCTTCCAAATCGTTCTAGAGACTTTTGACAGATAATTCAAACCATTTCTAAATGTTGGATCACATTTTCAGATGCCAATCGAGGTTTTATTGTTATTTATATTAAAGTTAGATTTTTGTGCTGCAGCTCCTCTCCTGAAAAATGCATTTAACCTCACCAGGCACTTTGAAAACCTCATCATTCAAATATTTATCGTTAAACGTCCAAGAATACTTGGACCTCAGGCCCAAGCCGGGGCCTCCCACAGAATCAGTACAAACTACCTTTCAGGTTGTAGTTGATTTCTGTAGAAGCCCCAGCGGTGTTTTCACTCATCCATAGAAACTGAACTTACCACCTTTGTCTGCAGCTCTAGTCATTTACATGCCAACATGTTTCCCAGGTCAGATGGTTTTCCTTAACCTCCTTCACCTGCTGCAACTTGCCTCAGTGTTTTTCTTCTATTGTCAAGTTCTGTTGCAGATGGAAAGTATGTCCCCCTCTTGTGGTTTCACTACAGACTCCAGAAATGAACAGAAGACAGGATGCAGTCAGGTGGATACAGTCCGTGTTTGTTTATTTCCTCTGTGTAATTAAACATGTCCAAACATGCACCATGATTTGCATTCCTCCTCATAGTGAAGTGATCTGTGCGACATTGCACTGATTTAAATACAGATCGTCTGCCTCTTCCTGTCTGCTGGAGTGCTTGGTAATAGGTTTTGTGTGGATTAGTGAGCTATGCATGAGATGAATGGGAAACCATATGAATGGAGAGTATCCAGAACAAGGCTGTTCACGTAGGCTGATTGTGTCTGGACAAATCCCCTGTTAAAGCTGCACTGGGATTCATCCTGATACTGAAATGAGAATTTAAGTTCACCCTTCCCGTGGCACAAAGAGGAAAAGATTTATTTGTGCTGCTGTCTTGGTTTCTTTCTTTTTCCCACAAGGAATTGTTGCATCAGCTGCAACATTGACACTGATACTGGAGATGAACTTAAGTGTTTTTGTGCGTTTGCAATCTCATTTGCAGCTATTAGTGACACACAGCACATACACATATGACGAAAGAATTTACATAACATCTCAGTAGAACTATGTATCCGGTTCTATTTTATCTTTTACCTACAAATATTAAAGTTTGATAAACACTGTAAAAGTGCTTCAGTATCTAATCACTGGAACCCGAGATAAAACTGTATTTCAGGCTTATGTGATGTTTCCTTGTTGGATCTCTGCAGAATGTCACTGCTGGGACACCTGGACCTGTACGTATAGCTGCTGTTTCTGATGTCGCCTTGTCCAGATGAAGAAAATAAATGTGAAATCAGAAAATCCAGTTATTATTTATGTGCTTGTAATGCAGATGTGCATGAAAATACACCTTTTTCCATCAACAACTGTACTTTTGTCACACCTGGTGTCTTGACTGGGTTTTACTCTGTAACACTGTAAGTATCCTATCAGCAGGTAATACTTGTAAGCATTCTGCCAGATAATACTGTAAGTATTCTATCAGTATGACACTTTTAAATAGTCAGTATAAATCTGACTGTGATAAATGTTAGTATTAGACAGTATCAATATTCTAGCAGGATCCCACTGTTAGCATACTATCAGTATAATACTGTAAGTATTCTATTAGTGGATCATACTGTAAATATTCCATCGGTATAAGACTGTAAGTATTCTACCAGTGTTATTTCTATCAGTGGATCATACTGTAAGTATTCTATCAGTAGACAATAAGCGTTCTATCCCCAGAGGATTGAGCAGTAGCAGGCTTTGTCGCCCTCTAGCGGACGCTGTCATGCCGCCGGAGGAGAGCGCGCAGGTCTGGTTGTTATGGTGAAGCATTTCCCCTGAGGCCCGCCCCCCCCCTCCCTCCCACCCCACCCCTCTCTCTCTCTTTCCCTCTTTCCCTCTCTCCTCCTTCTCTTCTCCCCCCTCTCTCTCCGTCTCTCGGTGCGGAAGCCCGTCCGTCCTCCGCTGATTCGGTTCCAGTGCTCACAGGAGCCCCGCACACAGGCGACTCAACAGGTAGGATGCCCCCACCATGGTGTCTCTGTTTTCGGCTGTTTCTTCTCCCTCTGCCCGTTCTCAGCTCACCTCTGCCTGTTGAACTTTAACCGTTGAGTCACTCAAACACCGGTTCTACTTTGACCGTCGCCTTCAGATGAAGTAAGCTAACCTGGACGTAGCGCGTGTTAGCGTGACAGTATATGAATGGAAGTTGACTTTGGCCCTGCTGCGGGTTTTTTCCTCCTCTAACACGAGAGCTGACACACAGGCTCGGGTGTCCGGTGTTTACTTCACCTGCTCCGGGGGCTTAAATGAAGTGTCGCTGTTACCTGTGGGCCGCTATGCTAGCTAATCTGCTGCTGTCATTAATCCTCAACGTGACCTGTGGCGTGTTTCTCTCTCGCGTTCACTCATTTACAGCAACTTTATGAACTAATAGTTCCAGCGCAGCATATCACCGAACCTTTCCCAGGTGGGGTTCGTCAGCAGGGGGCAAAGTTTGGACAGCAGTGCTGCCATCAATCCATCAGCTCGTGTGTTTAAGCCCACAGTGTAATTTTTTTTTTGGTGATTATTTCAATGATGGATTCATCTGATGATGTGTTTTGTCTAGTAATCAATTCTCTGCTCTATTAGTTTTAACAGGAGGCTGATGTGAGATATATTAGCCTTTTACTAATTATATCATTTGTACAGTTTCTGATTGCAGACATTTCTTCATAGTGAACATAAAAGTGATGGGAATGTGAAATAAATGTTAGTTACATCAAATAAGGTTTCACCCACACCCAACGTCCAAACACTTTTCACTGCTGCACCTGCACATCACATGTAAAACTGACTGGACAAATAAAATAGTCCATGTTAAGTTCTGTGAAACCGAGATGGACTTTTTTCTTTGTCCTGGAGTGCAGGTACATTGCTCTTGCATGGTGTCAAGGAAACTGTTAATCATTGAGTTTTATTGTAACTGAAGCGTCACCTAAATCAACTCATATGCCGTATTCTTATCAAGCAAGTTTTACCGGTCTTGATCTGCTGCTTAAAACTGTGTTTTAACACGTTTGGTTAAATATTAGCAGGTTACACAATAGACGTCAACAGGCGTTTGTATTCCTCTTGATGCACGGTGTAAGAGAACACACACTTAAGTGCCAGAAACCAGTATGTCACTGTACTCCCAGTGAATTTTACTGGACGTCATGTTGAACAGTGTAATGCAAAGACGTCACGGTGTCAGCGGAGGTGATGGGCGGACGTGTGTTTCTAATCCTCAGAGGTTTCACGGAGGTCTTAATGTTGCTTGAAGCCTTTGAACGCCTTTTCGTGTCCATATTTTTAGACTGGACACACACACACACACACACACACACACACACACACACACACACACACACACACACACACACACACACA
>JBBMJM010000014.1:851682-864716 GCA_037832705.1 Centriscus cristatus | reverse complement strand
GGTTAAACAGTCAGACGATTGAGCCTCTTCTCTCCATTCATCAACTAAACAAATGAGCATAATTTCCCCCGTTCCCGATTCTGCATTATCTATCAGTGTGTGTGTGTGTGTGTGTGTGTGTGTGTGTGTGTGTGTGTGTGTGTGTGTGTAGAAATGAGGATCTAGGGCCATTTTAAACTAATTAGACCAGGTTAGGCTTCGATAAGGTATAACGATGAGATCGATTAACACACTTCCATGACTTTCACCTCCTTTTGTGCCGGCAAAATGGGGGAAAAAAAGACACACGTTTGCAAAGTGCAAAATCAGACAAGCTCTTCGTGGATGTGCGCAGAAGAAGATGCTTCTTCCTGCTTGGGTAGTGAAGCTTTGAGAAATGCGTGCAGTTACATCAGGTCTATACCATGTTTGAATCGTGTAGCAAAAGCAAACATGCACATATCCTGTGCACAGAACAATACAATGCTTGTGGCCCTGCTGAAAAATGGCAGAAAAGTGTTTGTAATGAAGTTATTTCAACATCCCTGTCATGAGTCTGTGATAAATACTGTGACATTTTCATACTGCGATATATTGTTTCTTCCATATGTTAAAGTGTGTAAGATGACATCACTCTCAGGAGTCACTGGAGTATTTGGAGTTGATATCGCTCGCTGTCACATGAAATAACAACCTCCTGGAGGTTTTCTCTCTCTCGGCATCTTGCTCAAGGATACCCAGCCTGTCTCTGTGATCACTGCGCCCCCCCACTGACCCACAGTGATTACAAGTCTCATAGTAGCTGTATAGCGTGACATCAATAGCTGCAAAGTTTGGGGGCCAATTAAGAAACATTTATTTGCATGTAAAGCATGCAAATAAACTTTTGCTGTCTGAAAAACAACGTTGCAAATTCTCATTAAAGCTGTTTGAAATCTTTCATTCCGCGCTAAAAGAAGTTGAGGCTACCATACTAATGACTACGAATGTTTGTGTGGCAGAGACGGCACAGAGAGACAGAGGACGCCATCAGTAGACGGCGGTGAAGTTTGCCCAGGAGGCCGTCACAAAAATGTGTCTGGTGTTTACTGTCACTTGTGTTTGAACTGGACTCACGCAGCGGGACCAAATCAAGTGTCTCGGAGAAAAAAACCCCCAACAAACTCGGTCTGGATGATAAACATGCAAACTGGACCACTGAAGATACAAACAAAAAGACGGTGGGTGTCAGACATGGGGCGACGCTGCACCAGCGCCTCGTAGCGAGAAGTTCCCTGGATCGATTCCTGATCTCGGAGTCTATGTGGAGTTGCCACGCTCTGCCCGTGTCCGCGTAGGTTCTCTCAAAAGCGTGAGTGTGAATGTGAGTGTGAACGGTTGTCTGTCCTTCATGTGATGAGCCGGTGACCCCGTCCAGTGTGGACCCTTACAGCTGGAGTCAGCTCCAGCACGGCTGCGAACCGTAACTGGAGCGAGCGGAAGATGATGAATGAATGAATGAATGAATGAATGAATGAATGAATGCCTCTCAGTCATGCACACCGTGCACACAAAGACAGACAGAGCCATCTGAAGTTCAGCTACTGTGCACTGAGGCAATTTGTAATATAGATTTCCTCTATGAGCCACTGTAGTGTACCATTTACCATTTCAAACCCTTTGATTTTTTTTTTTTCACCAGCGGATAATTCATCTTCTCCTGGTCAATAACAGAGATTGGGACCTAATGAAGGAGTCGCACTCCGAATGACCGTCACACTGAAGTTTAAATACAGTTTGGAGTCAAATTCATTGAAAAGCTCATCTACTGGGGAGATGATGACAGCGCACAGAGAAAGACACATGCATGGAGACACAAAACAAAGAGTTGTACGAAAATACAAACTCACACTGATCAGGTGTCATCACAAAAACTAGCAGAAGTCTACTGCAGTCCCGGAGGCACTAAAAAAAGTATGAATATTGTAAAAAGAAGCTACAAAGTATAACAAAAAAAATAATATAATACATATGTACACGTTGTAAGCGCTATTGTATAGAACCAGATGTGTAAATACTTGGGGAATATTGCACATGAGGGAGAGGGAGGTCGTGAGGATTATTGCAGTGTGCAGTGTCTGGTGTTTGCTATGATCCTCAGGAAACCTCGGGAGTATTTGGGTTTATAGTCACTGAGAAAGGCAAACTTTGATACCACTCTAGTGTACGTCCGGTAATTATTTAGCTGTACAGCATCTTGTCAGTTTATCTTAACATGGAGACCTGTGGGAGCAGCCTGCTTAGACATTTTCAACCATTGTTCTAAACAACGAGAATGAGAAATCACGAACTGGGAACAGACAGAATGGTAAAAGTTTGTAGTTCAAGTATACCTACATCGCTGATATGCTCAAAGAATGTAAACCGAGTAGATGCATCTGCTCGTGCAGCGCAGAATGTAACTGGAACATGTTGGGAGAAGATCACACATGTGCCTCCAATGTAAATTCAGATTAGAAACATATTTTCTTTTCAGGTCTCAGGCTGAACTGTACATTGCACTCTAATGCTTCATATTCAAACACCAGCAGCCATAATGACATCCGTGGCATGCAAGACTGCGACAGGACAGACCCCCAAATAACTCTGACATCACGTCGAGCGAGATGTTTGAACATGAAACGTACAAAAGGAGAAAAGCGTGAGAGTCGTGATGCGACGGCACAGATGAAAGGATTCGCCAGAGATGAGAAGCCAAAGAGAAACCTGGAGACTGACTGACCAGTGAACTAGCTCATGTCAGTTCTTACTGGCCCTGGGCAATCGCTATTGTCAAACCCTGGTGCAATAATGCTGAGAGAAAAAAGCAGGAGTCACGCTATGTGGGCTGCATTATTCACAAGGACAGAATCTTAAAGAAAAAAAAAAGAGTTTGGTGAGAAAGAGCAGGGCACACACGGTGGAAATAGTCAGAAGAGGAAGGAGAGGAAGTGCAAGAGAAACAGAGAGAAATTGCAAAACCTGAGGAAGAAAATGAACAAAATGCAAAAATCAAAAATCCATGAGAGCAGCAGGGTTCACAGCAGCTTAAGACAGAATTCAAAGTTTGTCGAATCTAAATGAACATCACTTCTTTCGTCCCAGCTTTACCCTTAATTATCCATTCTGCCTTTGTACAGCACTGGCTCAGCTCTGACAACCGCTCTCCCCAGAGATCCCCCCCCCCCCCGACTCCCAGCCTGAACATTAGGGAAGACCAGGGAATATTACACCCAGGAATTAACGCTCCAAATCACCTCGCCAGGTTTAGGTCCCGCACACACCCCTCCCTCACTTGGACAAGATAATCCAGGCTCTAGCACTGGATATATGCCACTAATCATCAAAAAGGTGGAGAGGATGCAGACAGAGAGAGAGAAGGGGAGGGAAGGAAGGAAAGGTGAGGGAGACCTTGAGGGAGACTTTTGTAACGGGAGGAGCAGAGCAAAGCAGCGAGGAGCGGAATCAGGTGGAACTTAAGTTGATCAACATAACCTGACCATATTTGTGTTAATATATGTTGTACACAGCGATGGGAGAAATATTCCTTTAAACCACTTTAGGTGAAAAACGAGCAGCAAAATGGCAGATAATTACATTTGAATTATACAAAGAGGTGGAAATGATTTCTCTGTGGATGAGAACGCGATCACCCGCCTGAAAGTTCAGGTTGACAAACACCTCGTCCTCCCTGTGCTGTAAGCTGATTTACACACACACTCAATCGTTTGCCAAGGTTATATCATGTGTGTTTATGTACCTGGTCCTGTGCATCCTGCCTCTCTCTGTCAGCCTGCTGATGGATCCTCCTGAGCTCCGACACCTCCACCTCCAGCCGCACAGCAACCGACCTGCACAAAGCACACAATCACTCCCTATGTATTATATTATATTATATTATTACTAATTATCTAGGATCAGTCACATGATACAAGATGTTTTTATTTTTTTTTCTTTTCTATGCATGTCTTGCCTGTCATGAGTTGTGCTTCTTTCTGCACATGAATACTTGGCAGTGTTCTCTGACCATGACAGTGTGATTTCTATGCTTGCACGTGCAATCAGAATGAGCATATAAGTATTTTTTTTGTGCCAAAGGCATGGCGTAGTGTGTTTCTCTTTGAGGAGAGTAGTATGTAAATAACCATAGTCTGTTCCTCTTTACACCTAGTTAACATTACTTGGCGAACTAGCGCAACACAAACTAAGCTGGAGTTCGTTTGACATGAACAGTCAGTGTTTTGTTTTGTTTTGTTTTTTATTATAAATGTAATATGCTTATACAATAAATTCATTTCCTGGTCTTTCCTCATCCTTTGTTATTGCTTCATTTATTAATATTCAGCTGAAATGTGCATTTTAGGACTATTTACAGACTATTTTTTGAATTTGGTATTTCACAACAATCAAAATCCCTGCATTTAAAACAACAGCAAAGGTTTGGATCATGGAAGTATTCTGTACATCATTAATTTAAGTGTGTTTAAGTGTTGATCAACAAGTAGTTTTTCACAGATCTCATTCAGGGGTCCACAACGTGTGTGTGTGTGTATGTGTATGTGATTGCTGGCCTGTGTGTGTCCATGTGTGTTTGTGTGCGTGTGTGTGGCAGCCCAGCTAAGGGAATGTGAAGGGGGATCAATATGAAGGGGTCTATTCCTGCCACGCAACTGTGCGTCTGTCTGTATGCGAGTCAGTTAGTGTCTGCGAGTGTGTGTACATGTGTGCGTTGGAGTTGAGTGTGTGCGCGCCGGCTGCCCTGGCTACAGCTGGATCAATACAACAAATGATTACCATTTCCACAAACCTCCCTCCACAGCCGCGCTTTGGCCGATCAGTGAGCCTCGACACTCCCGCCGACCCGGTTCACACACATACACAAACACAGACACACACAAACCAGCTCCCTTCTCTGTCCAAACCCTTGAAAATGAAAAAATTCTATTCATCTAAACAGAAACATATTTCAGCCATGCACAGTAAAATAAATACATAAAACTGTGACAGCGGGTTCAAGTTAGTCTGTTATGGATTTAACAGTTTTAAAGAGCATAAATATTCAACATTTAAGTCAACACTGGAACACTTTCTTTCCAGATATAGTTTTGTGACACATAACCCAAACAGATGAAAGAATGAATTGTTCAATACTTATTCCAAACAGGGATTGACGTCATTTTTGGAACGTAACAACAGGAATAATGACTTGGTGATGAATTGATTAGTTTGCTGAGTGTGACCATATAAAAACAATAGTGTGCTCACTGTTGCAGTGATATTTAATATTTTTTATCATTTCATTTCCAAATCTTTCTTCAGCATTTATTATGTGGATGCAAAGAGATGGGTGTGTTCTTTAGAAACTTCAGTGAAATGGATCCATAGTATCCTGTAAATCCAAAGCAGATAACAACGTATACAGTACGTTCATGGGAACAAATGAACCAAAAGCAGCTTTTTCATTTTGTTGTAGTCTGTGTACTGGGGCAAAAACAACAACAACAACAACAACAGTATTTTCTTTTATTCATCCTCCATCAAACTGCATTTGAATGAGCACAAATTCAGGCCAGTAAATAATGAAATAACCTTTAACACAACCTCCTCTCACCAGAGAGACAATCGGGGATGTCATCTGACTTCCTGACAGGCCGAATAGTAAAAGCTGCGGCAGAACAGCCAAAACAAAAAGGGAGAGAATATGTGTGATAGATTGGTCCTCAGAGGGAACACATGACAGGATGAACAGAGCAGGAGAGAAAGGAAAGAAAAAGAGGAGGCATCCCGTGGAGAAAGGAGGGGATTTCCCACAGCACAGATGGAAGCCATTAGCACGGTGTTGTTGCTTAAAATCCTTTCATGTCTTTGCACTTATTAGATAATACTGGGTTGACAGTAAACAGCATTATTCTGCAAATGGATATAATATGCGATTGTTTTACCAGTCAGTACCTAAATAGGGCTTAAATGTAATAAAATGCAGTAATTCCAAAAGTAACCTATGAAGTTTCCATGCTGAGTTTTAAATTGCCGGTTGACGATGAAAATGTTCCATGGCTCAACTTAACAAGAAACTCCTCGAGACCGTCGCAGTGAGGTCACGTCGAAACCAAAGCCGCAAACCGCAACTACAGCATGTGTGCACAAACAGACACACAAACACGCATTAAACTGGGTGATACATGTCTGCTGATGTCATCACCGCACACGGGTCAACCCCGGGTCTCACCTCTGAACTCTGAACTCCGTGACCGAGCATCTGCCTGCCCTGTCCCATCCGTTCCTCGGCAGCACAATAGACATTGTTATTGTTTGTCATAAAAGCGTCCAACACGATAATAGGATGTGTGATAGAACTAAACGTTAATCGCTCTCCTTTGTTGACATCGCAGGCTGACGGCTGTTCAGCACATGTTCCGTTAAACTGTCTACTGTACTGTAGTGCTCATCAAGTTTCTAAATGTTTTTGATTACAGAGCTCACACACAGGGACACTGCTGGGAAATGGGAAAGAAGAGGAAGCTGCTCTGCCTCTCTCTCCCTTCTTACCTTATTTTCTCCTCTGCTAGCTTTCCCTCATTCAGGCACCCCGCCATCCGATTCGCCTCCTCTGCACGGGCTGCCAACTCTTCCACTGAAAAGTGTGTGTGTGTGTGTTGGGGTGAGGGGACGTGTGGGGGGGGGGGGGACAAAAAGAAAAGTGTGATAAAAAGCTCACTTCAGACACCGTTACTCAAGATTCCTAAGGTTCAGGTTCAATTTAAGTCAGAAGGGAGGAAAAGAAAACAATTTAAATGTTGATAAAATAGTTGTTGTGTTGCGCAAAGATTCACATCTTTAACCGGGATAAAAGAAAACAGAGAGGTGATGAGTGTGGAAAATATGAGCTGCCAGTGATCTTCAAACAAAAATTCACCACAGCGGAGGCGCCTGATGCCTCTTTGGAGGACAGAACACACTGCTGCTTACACTCAGACGGGGCAGCGGCCCTTTGTTGAGGGAGAGGAGAGCTCCCCGGCTTTGTCAATAGATGGCACTCTTTACCCTGAGCAGACCACTTCAGCAGCACTCCTGACTGCAGCCCCTCAATCACGTTTCCTTTTCAGCTTTCTACTCCGTCTACAAGCAATAAAACCCCATTGTCCTACACTTAGTAGTTTAGCACAGAGCGGGCGCATAGTAAAACACTGGTCGGGCTCCTCGGTTAGGTTTGCTTCGTGGGCTCTTTTCAGCTTGATTTAAAATTTAGGATCCTTCTTTTCCTCCTTTTTTGTTACACGTGCTGTTTTGTGAGTCAATGTTTCTTCGTAGCTCTTAAAACCTTTTCACTAAATTCAGTATTCATTGAATATAACATAAAGTGTCAGCCATCGGTGGCCAAGGCCAGTGAATATTGAGGAGGTGTGCACGCTGAATATGGAGAATTATGTGTGTGTGTGTGTGTGTGCACGCACGTCTGTGTTGAATATTTACAGGACAGACCTTGACTTTCTGTGCATGCATGTTTATTTGAGTGTGTGAAATAGTAGTAGAGAAATGTTTAGGGCATTGCTGTGATGCTTTTAGGGCCACGCACCATGCATTGATGATCGAGGTAGGACAGATTGAATGTGTTTGTGCATGTGTGCGTGCTGTTGAGGGGGTAAGACCAGTGCTAGAAAGAATGATATACTAAATATATATATATATACATTTAATAAAAATATGATTTATTTATGGGATTGGAGAATCTGAGTGGTTTAAGCTGAATTCTGAGGAAAATTGAAGCAGTAACTTAATATTTAATGATGCACAAACACTGCGTGTGTGTGTGTGTGTGTGTGTGTGTGTGTGTGTGTGTGTGTGTGTGTGTGTGTGCACGCACCAACGCACCACACCACACCACTGGCTAATTCACTGACTATTTAACCTCAAGGTGAAAGTTTGCAATGCATCTCAATAATCAATAAAGCAGAGATGTGAAAACACGGGATCAGATTTGGATTCAAGGCATGAGATACCTCAGTGGCGCCCTCCGACTGTACGAGGCCACAGAATGAGCAATTAGCTGCAGAGACTGACCAATTACACAAACACCTCTGTTTGCAACAGAACACACACGGGACGAACGCTGAGCACACAGAGAAGAAACTACGTGAACATACATTGTCTGGAAGTGTAGAAACGCATGAGAGCCAAGACGGAACGGTAAAGCCCACACAAGTGTTTACTTTAGAGGAACAGATGAGAGCTTAGAAGGGATTGATGAGTAGATGCTGCTTCAATTTGACATTAAAACTGACTCCACAGAGGTTTCTGGATTTCGAACAGTTGTTAGTGTCTTGTTGTACGACGGCAGTCGAACATAGGGGACTTTACGGGCTGTTTTGTGAGTTTAGTCCTCTACCGTCTCACTTTCTTGACCCGTTCATATTGCTTCGTAACAGAAGATATGACAGCCCGGAATCTGACGCTCTCAATCGCACCGTCTCAGCACCTTCACATGAGCTTCCTTCATACAGCATTGCGCTATAATCACAGATCTGTGGTCAGATTAGCCCACTCTCGGTGCTAACCTTTAACATGAGAGGGATAAAAACACGGCTAACCCTGAGTCAGTGGTTGGTGCCGGGCCGGGTCCTGCCTGGCCTCTATAAAAGATTCATAAAGCTTCATAGGGGCTTCCTTTGGCTTTGTTGCGGGATTCGTAGTGGGCTAAGGTGCTCCCGTGAGATGTCCCAAAGCCTCCCAAGACTCTTTCTTTCTCTTTCTGAAGTTTCATGGACTTGCAACACTGCTTTTGGGTATAAGCCAATAGGTGTAGGCACACAGCCGCGCACAGTTATGCACACAAATACACCACAGGAACGAGAAAAAAAAAGAGCACACAATGGGGAACACTCACTCTCTTTCTCTCTCTCTCTCTCACACACACACACACTCTTTAAAAATCTAAAACTCACACCGACATACACCCCAACACATTCCCCTCTTGCTCTCTTCTCTCCGCTTTATTTACAATCCTCTGGCAGCGGTACAAGGGCCCGGGGCTATAACACACGGCACCTAATGCTCAAACTGCCAGGTAATCTCATGTCTGACATCCCCCTTTGATAGAAACTGATCAATAGACTCTTGTAAAGGAGTCATTTTCTCTGATGTTTCTACCAACCACTTCTCTCTATCTCTACCTCTCTCCCCTTCTCTCCCTTACTCCACGCCCCTCACGCCCCCCCCCCTTCTCTTTTATTAGCCATACATTTATAATTCATATTTCAGCAGGGCTGAGTTTGCTCTGAGACAAGGAGGGGGGGCTTCTTTGTGTAATAAAGAACAATGGAGGTGAAATGATGGGGAGAATGCCAGTGTTTGCTGCTGGTTCCGGTGAACAACAGTTTTGGGGATCGATAGAGTGTGAAATGGGATTATAGCTAGTAATAGAGGTGAATTGGAGGAGAGAGGCCTGTGCACGTGCGCGTCCAGGGATCCAGACTACTGGATAGAAACACACACACAACGACACACACATATATGGTAATGATTTCATCATATTTGGGCAGATGCACATCAGGAGCGCAAAGGGTGGGTAATATCACGTTTGTGTTTGTAGTGGAAGTGTGGAAATGTGGATATCGTGATTCTGTTTATGCTGTTGTCTCATTTTAGTGTGAAACGGTGTCACATCTGTTTTTCACATCGCAGGCAAGACTCAGCAGCAGCGTGGCGAAGATGCTGTGAGGGATGTCCTTTAAATGCCTCCATCAGCAAGCCTTCGCTGTAATGTCCCTTTATCAGGCATATTTATAATAACCCCCACAGTTTCCTATAATAGAATAATAACAATAATGATAATTCCTATCTCCTTGAAAAAGCATCTGTTGAGTCGGTTGCCTGCTTTGTGCCTGCTTCAGTTCATTAAGTGCTCTACGACTTCAGACTCAGCTGAGACGCCGACACCAACAGTGACAAGAACACATTCAGTCACGTACAGTGTTCAAGAACCGCTTCCTGTCCGTGATAATCGCTCCCTTCTTCCTGCCGCTGTTTGAATCCAGCTGCCTTCAGAGGCCTCAGTCTCATCTCTGTGACACCTCCCTGGTCCCTCAGCTCATCCTCCTATCCCCCGTTTCCTCCCTCCTCTGACATCCGCTCTATCTGGCCCAAACAGACCTTTAAATGTAATATCCATCACGTCCCAGTGACAGGTATGCAAACACACAGTTATCATTCAGCGTTGGCGCCAGGTGCCTTTTACCTGACAGTGGTTAAAGCAGAAAATATGATTTCATAATCTGCTGTAAGAATAATAATACAGTGATACGATGATTGATTTAAAGGCTGATATCCGCTTAAAAGGTGATATTTTATTTTATAATTTTGTCGGCTGACAAAAGAACGCTGCCGTCCAAATTGCACATACCGGCATACTAAATCAAACGTCTCTTGGGTTTAAGGTGAATGCGGCAATATTATTGTAAAAACTTCTTGGCTTTGTGATTTTTGCTCCACATTATTCTGTGACTCTTTGTGCATGTCCGTGCCATTCAAACATGCTAAATTCTGCTCGGTTCATTTTCACTATGCTCTATATCCTGGGGCAGATCAAGGAAAGGAGAAAAAAAAAAAGATTCAGCGCCATTCAAGGCAATGTTTTCATAATACAGAGTGAACCTCGACAAGGGCTTCATGTTCATAAAAAGCTCTTTTGTTCACCACAGTCATTTCTCAAGCTGACTCTTCACCCTGTCTATTCAGGCCACCGCTATATCCAGGTAAACAATGAGCCCTTTGTCATAATAATGCATCTTTATTCTTCCTGAGTCATTACAATAGGCTTAACATTGCTGGATTGTATTTGATGAAGGTAAAAGCTGAATAATGCGTGTTTTTTTTTTTCTTTCTTTTTTTTTTGTGCGGCATGTAGAGTTAGGGGAATGCGTTTTGATCACAGACAAAGGCCAAGCTACACAACGTTGGCCTTCTGTCTCTATCTTGTTAATGAGCAGTGTTCACCGAGCGAGCCAGCGACTGTCTGCCACAGAGAGAGACCTAAGATTCATCTCTCTGCGGACAATAGGTGATTGTGTGTGTGTGTGTGTGTATATGTGTGTGTTCTCGCCGTGCAGGCTGGGTGTGTGTGCGCTAATTAAAGTAGTGGGAGTTGGGAGAAACGGCCGTGTGCATGTGCATGCGAGGTGTTTGCCTTGGCGTGACCGTAGATGTGTACGTTAATTCTTAATGAGACATTTCTGTGCCCAGAGAAACCCAGACATCGCCGCTCCTGCACTGACACAACACTACAAAGGCCACCGCCGTGCGAGCACACACACGCACGCACACACACGAGCCAGGTCATTACCATACAGCTAAAGCTGGGCGCCATTAAATCAAATCTTCCATCTACGGTGTGTGTGTATGTATGTCTGAGCAGCGCTGCGTGTGGACAGCGAGCAGGCGAATCACCGCATTGTTGTACCACTGCCGGTTAATTTGAGCAAACTGACTGAGCAAACAGCAGCGCGGCCGTTCTGCAACAACAGACAGGGGCACTGTATAGATCCTTTACATGCAGCTGACGGCTGACACTACTTAAAAGTTCTGTGAGAGGCGAGAAAAGAAAACAAAAAAAACAAAAGCAGCTACTCAAACAGTAAAGAACTTTTCCTCAACAAACACAAACACACTTATGTTAATGATTTGCTTGCACACTGCTGGTCGACTGTCAGGTGCGTGTTTGCCATGCCTGTAGCTGTCCTGCGTTAAGTGCAGACAGACACCGTCGCTGCTATCTCTCTTGCATATTTACATCCTACTGAATGAGAAAACGTGTGCAGTTTGGTTGACTGAGCAGATCAATTTGCATACAGGGGCCGACGGAGGAAGTGAAATGAGGAGCCGTTGAGTGATTGCTACCTGTCCGTTGGTGCCTGCTGCACAGCTCTTCAAGCTCTTGGCTCAGCTGCTTGATGTGACTGCTCAGGCTCTGTTTCTCTCGGAGGGCACTCGTTGTCTTCTCCTCCTCCTTTTGTAATTCTTCCCGGAGTCTGCGTACCTCCCCTTTCTGAACATCCACCTCCCTGCTCCTTCTCGCAGCCTCCTGCCTCACTTCTTTGAGCTCCTCTGACTGCCTGAGGAGTGACACGCGTACCTGGAAGTAGCCAAGATAAAAACAAACACGCTGAGATTGCGTTGGTTGTTTAACGCCATGTGCACATCACACTGCATGAGGCAGGCAAACATTTCTCTAGCGTGAACACTTATTCGATTTGGCTTTTATTCAGAAGAAACCTTGAAAACTTGAAACCTAACACCTCAAAACATGGCGTTCTGGGCGATTCGGTGCCTCACAGCAGAAGGAACACGCGGTCATATATGTTTGCTATGTTGGAAACCGTGTTAGGTTCCGAGTGCTTCCAGCAGTGATGCATCATGCATGTTTGTTGTTGTTTATTCAAAGATCCTTCCCAACAGGGCTGGATGGATTTGTATTCATCGGTAACAATGTGTTTTCTACTGTAAGCGCATGTCCCTGACCTCTCCAGAACGTGTGTCAGAAAGTCCAAAAGTAACATGGGTGAGCTGCTGTAGCCATGGTGGTAGTCCGCTGTTTCCCCATGTGCCGTGTTCTAGAAAAAATGTTTTACATCCCACTCTCCTTGTGTCATCTTATTGCCTCTTGTGCACCAGCGAACACGAAGGTCAGTTCATGCAAACCTCCAAATGAAATGAAATAACGGCTGATCATGAGCATGTGCATAATTAAGGGGATGAATGTGCACGAGGCTCTGACCCATCAAGGGAACTCCGCAAGATGAATGGATGGATGAGACCTGACAACGCGAGGAAATCAAGGCCAGCGTGTCTGTGCCTCTGTAAAAAATAATGTGTGCAGAATATCAGAGAATCACTTGCAGGCAGCAGAGAATGTTGAAATTAATGTGCTGTTAACTAACATGTTCCCGCTGTCACATTCATGTATGAGGTGACACACACACACACACACACACACACACACACACACACACACACACACACACACACACACACACACACACACA
>JBBMJM010000014.1:769891-783285 GCA_037832705.1 Centriscus cristatus | reverse complement strand
CAGTTTTTATGACCATTAGTGTTCCATTCAGATGTTTGTACTGATCAGTAAAAGGTCAGCGCCAGGAACAATGAAACCGTATGACGTAATCCATAGAAATGATAAAAAGACAAATAAAAACAAAATAAGTGCACTATAGTCCAGACACAAGCAGGTACCGTAACAGTACAGCAATTCACAAATGAAAAATGTTATATTCACATAATCCGAGAGAGTCTATCAAAACTAGAGTTATTACCTCTTGAGAAAAGGGTGTGAGCAGAGGTAAAAGTAAGAAGGTAAGAGTTGGCACAGATCAGTATATACTACAAGAAAAAAGGGGGTGGGAAATAGATACAGCTTGTTGTAATACAAACTGGCAAACACAGGGGCATCATACACATTTACTTCACCATTCTAAAATCCCTCAATAGCAAAACCATACTGTCGTTGTAGGGCAAAACTAAAAGGATATGCACATCGTCCATTGTAACAGTTATATTGAGTCTCTTGGTACTCTATACACACCAAGGAAATGCGTCCGATAAAGCTTGACATGTTTTGGTTATAAGCCAAGTGTACCCAGGCTTGTTGCTGCTTTAACAAATGAGAAATGTTATGTTCTGACCTGAGAATTTAAAGCTACTGAATTACACCTATCTAAACTAAGAGAGATTCTCTTTGAGGGTTCTGGATCGTCATCCCATACAGTACATGCTAGCATTTGGAAAACAATCCAGCTGAGGTGCAATTTGCTATCGTGAGAGTTTTTGGCTTGAAACAAGCCCCTCGGGGGAGCCTGTGGGATTTTTTTCCTACTCCATGTTTTTGTATACAATATAAGCTCAGTCAAGCATCTGCAACAGTTCTGTCCATAACAAAAATCAATCAATATCTTGCCAGCATATCAATATGGGAAAAACAATCCTGAGTCAATCATTTGGTACTGTAATTTTTTTGGGTTAAGAGAAACTTTGGAACTGCAGTTTAAAAAGTCTTATTTTTTTTTTCTTCTTTAAGCAAGGGATCCTTTTGTCACTCCTACACACTGAACATATCCATTCTGATACTACTGAAGCTCGCGTCTAGGCCAGAGGCCGGCTTAGCCTTCACTTCCAACGCGTTATCTAAGTCATCCAGCTTCTGGCTTAGCTCAATGTCAGACTCATCTGAACAACTCTCGGTGGGTAGTGAGGTTGGAACCCCTGAGGTGCTGCAGGAAGTTGAGGTAACCGTTGAAGGTGAGGACAGGGGCGGGGGAGGAGAGGCAGACGGGGAGGAGGAAGCAGCTTTCCGGGCTGTGGTGGCCTGGAACAGGACATTTGGCCAGGACTTCATGGACAAGCGAGAGAGATGAGGAAAGGTGTTATTAGAAGAAGCTGCAGACTGCGAGGTAGATGTGGTGTTAGGAGTAGGGGAGCAGACAGAGTGAGGTAATAATCTAGTATGCTCTTTGGCATTTCTCATTGCTTGTTTGATTGTTTTCTCTTTGTGCAAGCTCGACTGAAGGTGTTGGCCAAGTGCTTCGTTCCCGTTAACAACCATATTGCAGGCAACACAAGTGTAGTTGCTCACTGCCTTTCGAAGCACCCTCTCTTGCGGGTCGGTAAACGGATGTCCGAAGTAACAGAGGGACTTCTGATGACGCACCACTGAATCTTCGTCAGCAAAAATCATCTGGCACTTCCTGCATATAAACTCATGCTTGACGGACGGCACAATAAAAGCGTCTGGAAAATCCATGGTACGTTTGGTATCTGTTTTCGGTTCTTCTTTTGTGCTTTCTGTTGAAGAGCCCGTGTTGGTGTCATCCTTAGCATCGCTAGCTTCTTTTGGTTTGAAGGAGTTGGTTGTGGTGCTCAGTATATTCGGGGGTGTCTTCACCGGGGCTGCTTTTTGATGCTGCTGCTGCTGCTGCTGTTGTTGTTTCTGCTGTTGCTCAAGTTGCTTCTGCTGCTGCTGCTGCTGCTTCTGCAGTGAATCCTGTAGGGACTGCTGGTACTGCTGATACTGCTGCAGGAGCGCAGTCGAGGAGAGACCAGCGGCCATTGCAGCTTGAGGGACTGCTGCTGGGCCATATGGAAAAAGGTTCTCCATTCCACACAGTGGTGGGAAGTACCCCCCTGGTTGGACCCCTCTGGGAAGCTGGGGAGTGAAGCAGTTGGGAAATCCAGGAAGAAAGTACGGCAGAAACTGCCCACCCAAGAAGGAGCTGGGATCACCTGTAGCAAGGGCATTCTGAAGTGCCTGAAGCTTTGCGGTGTCCAATGAAGTCTCACTTCCTGGTTTCACTGGAGCTGGTTTCTCCCTTTTCTTGGCCAAGCTGGGGGTCTCAGGGCGTGAGCTGCTCTCATTCTCACTGCCCTTCACCTTCATGTGAGGTGGCTTGTCTCCTGGTTTCTTACTCTTGTCTCTCTCTGAGTCTTTACCTTGCTGCTCTGTATGATTTACTGCTGCCAAAGGTGTGGAGGGAACAGGAGGAGGAGGTGGAGGAGGAGGAGGAGGAGGAGTCTGCAGAAGAGTCTTGGTTGGGGTAGTGCTGAGAGACATGGCAGGAGATGGGGTGGCTGGTGTAGGGAACCCAAGCATGCCAGCACCAGGAGATGCTAAAGCTGAAATACAGTGGTATATAAATATGGAAATATTCAATATTTAAATTTCCAACCCTCACTCAGGAAATTTGTTTGCATGACAAGATAAAGATACTTTGTTTTTCTCTGGCTGAGTTTTTGTTATGGATCAAAACTGCCACATGCGCTTTATGATAACTTCAGTCTGCCAATATATTAGTAATATAAATATACCAAACCTACAATTAGGAGAAGAACAAAAACACACAGAGAACAAAAGCCATGATAAATATACATTTGTTGTAAAAAAAAAAAAAAAAAAGAAGTCTGAATTACCATTTCAATGCTGATGATGACATTATGCATGCACTATATCCCACCATTGTTAAATTTAAAATATTTTTTTTTTTTAAAATATGACATTTGGACTACCACCACTGTGATACAGAATAAACAGTAGTATAGCAGAATAAAATAGTGCATGATAAAGATCAGTTCATAAAGCTTCTAGCCTATTCAACTTCTGTTTTTCATTGTTCGTCATACTAACTCACCAGGTGTGTTGGGTGGGAAAACAGGAAGTGATGATGGCCCATTGACACCAGGAAGTAGAACTGGCGGGAGGCCAGAAATCCCTGGGTAGCCTGAGGGCAGGCTAAGGCCATGAAGTGCATTGCTGTTGTCCACTGCAGTCTGTTGCTGTTGGCCAGGCAGGCCCTCACCGGCTTTCTTCATGCGGTCCAGCTCTTGTTGGGCCATCAGCTGTCGGACAGTGGTTGGTGCTAGGTAGTCCTTTTCTCTATCCACCTGGTTCCCCAGGGTTTCTTGCACTTTGGTGATGTGCTGCTTGGAGAAGATGTGGTCTCGAATAGACATCCGGGCAGTGTACTTTACACCACACAAAGTACACTCGGGCCTTGGCCCCTCGGGTGAACCTTGACTTATCATGAATGGCTTTCCAATATTAATCTTGAATTTCTTTTCCTTTGCTCGGGCATTCTGGAACCACACTTGGACAACACGCTTGGGTAGTCCAATCTCATTGCCCAGCATCTCACACTCTTGCATTGTAGGAGTGCGATAGTCACTAAAACAGGCTTTGAGGACTTTGAGTTGCAGATTGCTCATCTGAGTCCGGAATCGTTTGTGGCCTGGCCTATCCCCGCCATTGTTGTTTTTAGATGACTTGTTGAAGGGGTTTCCTGCTCCGAATGGACTGGGAGAACTAGGATCAGCTAGGCTTGATGATTCACTCCTGTCATTGTTGTCATCCATTTCGTCATCTCTGTAACTAAAGTAGGAGTCACAGTCTTTTCCAGTGAAACTGAGGGCAGGGCTCACCATGCTGAATTGGAACCTTTCATTTCCACTGTCAGAATTGGGTGCCATGCTGCTCCTGTTGTCACTCATCTTGTCCCCTCCATTAGCTGTGAAGCTCTCAACCTCGTTGTTATTACACTCATCTCCAGTTGTAGCATCACTAATGGCTGTGTTTATTGATGATGTCTCATCAAAGTCCATCTTACTGATATCATAAGATGATGCGTCTGCTGAGTTAATAGTAGGCCCTTCAGTTTCATCACAGTTTTCAGCTTTTAAGGATGAAGGGCTTAAGAAGTTTTTTATCTGTGACTCAGATGGTTTAACTGGAGTTGATGAGGCAGCAGGAAGGTCATAATCATTTGGCTCAGTCTTGGTGGGCAGCTGTGGGAAGTCAAAAAAATTATACTTCGGGCTTTCACCCCTTTCATTGTCGTGATTCATTGGGCTTGGTGGCAAACTAAACCCCGCCTGCTTAGCCTCATGCCAGTGTCGAGAGCGTATGTGACTATCTAGAGCAGATTTAGCCTTGAACAAAGCTCTGCAAAAAGGGCATTTTTTGTGGGACTGGGAGGGCCCTATTGCCCTGAACTGCCCTTTTCTCTCTCTAGCTCGAGTGTTTTGGAACCAGACTTGGACAACTCTCTTTTTCAAGCCAACCTCTCGTGCTATGTGATCCAACATCTTCCTTGTTGGGTTAGAATCGAGCAGGTATTTGTCATAGAGAATCTCAAGTTGCTCTGGTGTGATGGTGGTCCTCAAGCGTTTATCTCTGTGTTGCTCTTCACTACTGTTTCCTCCATCTTTATCATTAGTGCTTTCATCCTTATCATCCAGTTTTCTCTTCATCGATCCTGACCCCGCAGCAGAGGTCAAACCAGAACTACCCTGAGAAGCGATCTGTGAGAGGCCTCCAGATAATAGTTGACTTGCCATGAGAGGGTTGTTGGGGTCAAATATCATATAGGGCATATCAATGGGTCTTTCGAGGAACTGTGAATGAAGGAATTGGTTCTGGGCAGCCAAGAAATGCATATGCTGATGCTCCTGCCAAAGCTCTACTGTTGGGAAGGCAATCTTACACTGATCACACTGGTACTGTAGCATCTGGTGGGGTAGGCTGTTCGTGAGTGAGGACAGGGCCAGGGAGAGTGGACTTGAGGGCACTGCAGCTGCCTGTGGTTGGGAGTGGGCTCTTGACATTTGGGGCTGGGGAGCTTTCTGTGGAGGTGGTTGAGGTGTGCAAGCCTTGGATGGTCTGGGTTCTGGTAGTGACTTGACTACTGGTGAGGGTGCAGTCTCAGTTTGTTTCAGTTCAGTCTCAGGGGTGATGTCTGGGGATGTTTTTCCCATGCTGGCACGAGGAGAGGCTGTCACGGGTGAGCTCGAGCCAGAACTGGCAGCAGTTACTTGGGATGGTTTAGTTAGCTCAAGAGGTGCTTGGACAGTCTTAGCTGGACCCGGCTCACCGCAATCAGTGTAATATTCACTGACATTATCTTCATTACACTCCTCATCTTCATCCTTGTAGCACAGCTTTTTCTGGTGAGTGATAAGGTCAAAGATGCGTGGGAACACAATGTTGCACTTTTTACACTGGTATTGCATGTTGCTGGTTCTGATGTATCGCTCATTTGTCAGCTCTTTTTTCTCATTGTCTTTGGAATCTGCCTGGTTCTCATAGCTTTTGCGAGCTTTTTGACGTGCATTTTGGAACCACACTACAATGACCCTTGTTGGTAGGTTGAGCACAGTGGAAAGCTGCTCAATTTCATCATCCTTTGGGTAGGCATTTGTATCAAAGAAATCTTGGAGCACCCTCAGCTGGTAATCAGTAAATCTGGTTCTGGATGACCTCTTGTTTATGGTTAAGTCAGCTCTGTTGTACTCCTGTGAGCTGAGCTGGGGCTCCATTCTAATATCCTCCAATGTAGTAATGGGAGGAATATTAAAATTGTAGGGTGAGTCTTTACTCCGCTGCCTCTCCTTAAAGAGGGTGTTACGGAACCAGTGCTTAATGACTTTTTGGGGCAAGCCAGATTTCTCTGACATCTCCTGAATTTGCTCTTCATTCGGGGAATTGTTGATGTCAAAGTTGGCCCGGAGAATTTTGAGCTGGTCATCAGTGATGCGGGTGCGTGGTCGCTTAAACTGAGACTGACGGAGGAAGTTTGGATCAAGACCCAGCTGTTGCTGGCAGAGCTGTGTAAGGTCTGTGGAAAGTGAGTCCATTGTAGGCAGCTGGAGGGCCAATTGAGGGGGCAAGCCCGGATGTTGAACAGACTGCATCATTAGGGGTGGGAAAAGGGGCAGATCCAAGGGAACTGGAAGCTGGACTTGTGGTGGTGCAGCACTGGCTGTAGGTGGTGGAGGAGGGGGTGGTGGCTGTGTTGGTGGTGCGGGATGAGAGACGGGATGAGAGGTCTGATGGGGGGCAGGGACTGGTGACGGTGTTGGAGTTTGGGGCTTTGACACAGATGAAGATGTAGACTGTGCCACTGACACTTGGGTGGGAGCAGGAGGGGGTGGAGGAGGTGGTGGTGGCGGCGGGGGTGGTGGAGTCTCAGGTGAAGCAGGGTTTATTGGGTAGAGTTTGTCATAGGCCTCTCTATATTGCTGGGCAAACTTTTCAAGCTCCACGTATGGGAAAAACTGACTGTGCACATGTTCCTGGTGGCTTTTGAGAATCAGCATATTGGAGAATAGCTTTCCGCACATCCCGCACTCAAGCTTGTCTGTGGTCATTTCCAGTTGTTCAACGCCATCTTTATTTTTCTTTTGGTTTTTCTGCCTGTTTTCATTGTACTGGATGACCAGTTCAAATCCAAAGTTCTCTAGCAGTGCTTTGGCTGCATTGCCTCTTGCTCCCGACACAATTCGTGGAGGGGGGATTAATGGCTCTGGAAACTTGGACTTTTTGTTGTCTTTGTTGTCTTTTGCTCCATCACCTAATGAACCACCCCCATTTTCCATTCTTCCTTTGTTTTCCTGTTTTTCAAGGTTCTCTTCTGCCTCTCTTGACATCTGAATCTCAGACACTGACACGGTGCTGGTGTCCATTTTAGGTTTGTGGCTATGCAGCTGCTGGTTCTTTTGCTGAATCTGTGAGTGTGTCTGAGAGATTTGCTGCTGCTGTTGCTGCTGAGCCTGTTGCTGGGCCTGCTGTAGTTGATGTTGCTGTTGCATCTGTTGCTTCAAATCTTCTAGGAATGACCCAGTGAGACCAGGCATTCCGAACGCAGCTGCTGAATGCAGAGCAAGCTCTGGGCTTAGGTTGAACTCTGCCCCTGGGATGTAAAAGGGAAAAAGAAACTGTGGCTGTTGAAACTGCAGCAATGCTTCAGGGGTCATAGGGAAATGAGGGAAGAATGCTGGATTTAGAAACTGTGGCTGGAAGAAGGCAGCCTGTTGCTGGAGTTCATGTTGAAGCTGCATTTGCAGTTGGACTGAGGATTGTGCTGACTGGTGGCTGCTTGCCTGTGCTGAAGCATGGTCAGTAGTTGTTTGTTTTGTGTTGTTGCTGCTATTAGCTTCTTTGGGGTCTTCTTTATTTTCTTTGTTAGCAGAAGGCGTTCCACTTCTAGCATTGTCAGAGTTGTTCCCTTGCGTGCTGGGAGTGGGACTTTTTGCCATTACTGGACCAGTAGTACCAATTACACTGCTACTACTGCTCATTTCAGATTTGGCTGTTCTGGCTTTGGTCTGGTGGAGAACTGACCTCATATGAATTTCAAGTGTTGAACTTTGGCTGTAGGCAACGTTGCAAATATTGCATTTGAAAGGTTTGTTGTCAATGCTGTTGCCCGTTTCTTGTGGGACAGGACTCGATGCCTCTTGAAGGACCTTCTTCAACTTATGCAGATGGGAAACTGAATTATAGTGGACTAGCAGGATATTCTTCTGAGTGAAGGACTCCTTACATACTGTACACTTATAAGGCCGTGAAGGGTCCAAAAATTTCTCCATCGTAAAATTAGGCCCTTTTCTAAATGGAAGGGTCCTTTTTGGTTCGGCTCCCATCTCATCGAGAAGAGAGCTGCTGTCACTTCCTGTGGGACTGGGCTTCTCTTCCTGGTCCATTTCATCGTCTTTGTCCAAGTCATGTTCAAAAGCCTGAGCTTCCTCTAGGGCCCGGGCTTCGCTCTCTGTGATATCCCCATTCAGTGGCAGATTTCCAATGAGCTGCTGCACCTCAGCTTCACTAAGCTCAGGGTGTCCATTTTCCAAATGCTTCCTGAGGGCCAGGAATGTCCTAAAGCTGCGCTGGCACAGGCTGCACATAGTGGCTGCTCTGATGGCATGGTACTGGGAATGTATCTGAAGCTTCTGCATTGTTTTGAATGCCAAGCTGCAGTGGTTGCAACGATATTTGTACACATGACGATCAGATACTGAGAGCTGCTGTTGCTTCTGTTGGAGCTTCTGGAGCTCACTGAGATGGTCCTGTAGGGTATCAGGGGACTTGCTGTCCTGACCTAACCCACTGGCTCTCTTCCAATCTGGGGCCTCTGAGGCCTCTTTTGGAGGCTTTAGTTCCTCACCCTGAAGGTCCAGTTCATTCTTGTCTTGACTTGTAAGCTCATCTTTTAAGTTGTTTCCTGAAAGTTGACAGACCAATTTGACAGGGTCAGCTATGTCAGCATAAGTTATGTGAATCAACTCCAAATTCTACATGCAAATACAAATTTACTTTACTTCACTATCAATTTACTGAGACAAGAAAAACATTGGCTTTACCTTGCAATTTTGCTGACCCATCAGTTAGAGAGGTGGGCGAATCCATTACAGAAAGTCCTTTCTCTTGTCCAGTTTGGGAATGCATCAAATTATTTGATGCTGTTGTGTCCGGTCCGACAACCTACAAAGACGAATGATATTTCTGACTTATTATATCTATAAAATGATGATGATTTGGAGTCACATATTTTCCGATGTGAAACATTAGTTTGCTTCGGCCTTTAAAACTAGCAACCATTGCTTTTTACATACTGTCATAATCAGCTTCTCCACGCAGTCGGGTGCCACACTGTGCAGGTGGGTGAGATGCAGCTGCAGGTGAATCTTGTTGCTCAGGACATCCTGGCAGAGTGGGCAGCGTATCACTGGCTGCATGGAATGCTGGGACATCACATGGAGCTGCATGCGGTTGGCATCTTTACTGCTATAGTTACAGTATGGGCACTGCTGAACCTGTACAAAAAACAAAATAAAAATATCAATTAGCATAACCAATCCAGTATCAAGCTCCTTTTTTGCGAAAAAACAAAGGGACATTTTCATCTGTGTTGATTTATTCACTTTATATTTTGAACTTGCATGCCGGGGATGAAAATAATTACACAAATACATGTTCATTCCTTCCTTAGGAGCCCACTCACTTCTCACCACACTCACCTCCCTCTACCTTAAAATATATGAAAATGTATATCAGCCATGTTTCATGTAATTCACTTAAGTCTCTCAACTCTTGCAATTTTATTAGCAGAAAACACGACTGGCCAGAATTTTTAATCAGGAGATTACAGATGACAAAGGTGTGTACTCTCCCAAGCTACATCTTGCCCTCATTACACGGAGTAGCTGCCTCCCCACCACCTGTCTTAATAGAATCCATTTCTGAGATGACAAAGTCTTCCCTCTTTACATGGCCCAGAACCAGACGAGCTAATACTTCATAATCTAATTTAAAAACACATATAATTTAAAGAGATGCAAAGGGGGAAAAGGCAAGGAGGAAGACATAAGGCTAGTGCAGGTATTCCACTTAAGAACATGAGGACCAGCCTACTATGCTTGATACTAAAATGCTCTGTCAGGGAGGGAGTGGTGGGCTTTAACCCTTTCACAGAAAGCTGGCGCCAACAATTATGAAATGCTTAGCTTTGCATTTCTGCTTCGTGCAGCTCGTGAGCGTCTCCCCATTAGCTCATCACACTGTGACAGTGAAGGTTAGATTTCATTAGTGCTTATGAAGGAGAACCTGCCTCATTAGCTATTAGCATACTACTCCTGTCCTCTAAGAGCAAATTCAAACAGGAATATGACTTGCCAGATGCTCAGTATCCTACAGTTTTTTTGAAGGCTCAAAACAGGAACAAAGCCCACAGTCACCTTCAATGCACCTCAGACACACCGAGGATGAGCTACATGGAGACGCATTTTCAGTTGCTACACCAGGATTGTTCATCTTAACTTTCTAAGCATCTACAAATCTTTACCTGCTCACTCGGGGATTTCTTCCCCTCAGCAGACTTGGGCCTTTTTGGTGGGCTTTCGATTTGTCGATCTGGCACAAGAGAATGTTTACCCATGGCGATCGGTCCAGTAATTTCTTTGGATGTGGCATTCACACCTGGCAAAACAGGATGGAGAATGAGTATCATTAAAAATGCATTTCTTTGGGTGTTGAAGCACAGATCATCCTATACATAATGTAAAAAAAATGTCTTATCTTGTCATATTTCCAGAGCTGAAAGAAGGAGCATAGATCATTGGGGTGTGAAAAGTTCTGGAGGTGTGTGAGCTCTCACGGGGACCAAATGACACAACAGTGCCTAACAAACCAAATTAATACTCAACTGGACACAGGGAATAAGTGAAATGAATTTGACACCAAGACAACTTAAGTGTGGCGACAAGTATGAGCTGTATCATTCATGTTCATATACACAGACGTGTTGCTGCCCTGAGGACGTGTGAAATGGAGAAAACTCAGACAGGCTCATTATCACAGCATGACATACATTAAATGTTATGGTAATATTATACAGTTCATTAGGTCATATACATTTCCCCAGCTGCCACAAACCTCTATCTGTACGAGATGCTACATTTGCAGGGCTCGGTCACGGCTGGTGGTACAGCAGGATGAGTGCATGTGCGTGTGTGTGCGTGTGCGTGCGTGTGGGTGGGTGTACGTGTAAACGTGTGTGACGTTAACATCAGAGCTCAATGTGCGGAGATCAGCCTCTGGTTGTATTTAGTAAATGCTGCAGCTGCTGATAAATCTTTCATTAGCCTCATGCTTAGATAGGTCGGGCAGGCCTGGCTATATTCTGCCACTGCAATTTACCCACTCGGTGCAAAACAAAGACACGGCAACAGCAACTCTCCCTCCCCCTTGCTCCATCTCTCCCTAAGCCATCATCCCCCTCGCTTGCCTCCCCTCCCTCGTCTGGTCACTCAAGGCAATATGTGAGCCTCACTCTTGCGAATCAACGCTTCACGCTAGATGCACAAATGGAAAAAAAGGGAAATCAAAGCACTGATACATGGAGAGGGGGATGAAAAAAACATTTTGTATTTCATATTATTCTGCGGCCTGTGTTTGTATTGGGCGCATATCAATTCCTCCGGCCCGTTCATGCATTTTAATTCAGTTGCATTAAGTAGGCGTTCCACTTATTTTATTTGTAATCCCCTATATCTGGAGCCTGAAATATTGGCCTGTCAAGGAAAGTGACAAGAGAGAGGGAGGGAAGGAAGAAAGAAAGAAAAAAAGAGAAAGAGAGGAGGAGAGAGAGAAAAAAAAACAAGGGCACAATGTGAATTTCCAAGAACATCCGAGAATTGGTCTGCAGCTCAGAATAGCGAGGTAATCTTGTCCTCCACTGCCTGTGATGGTCCCTGTAGGGTATGTGGGTGCGTGTTTATGTGCATCTATTTGTGTGTATTATGTGTTTCATGACAGGCCTCTGACACTTCATTGGTCAGATAGGTCCGGTCTGGTAAGTACCCCGTCATATAAGCTGACCTTTCCTGATCCTCTGCCCCACCTACCACATTTATTATGACCATTTCTAATTTCAACTTTCAATTTTTACCCCCGTCTTTCACTCAATTTGCAACTAAATTACATCCCCCCCCGCAAAATGAGATGAGGCGATTGTCGGACAAGAGGCTGCAAACACATTTACAATGCGGCTGGAAAAGAACCCACAGATCACCATTGATTACTGTCACGCTGAATGTGAATGTCTGTTTGCGTAGCGTGCACGTGTGTGCGCGCGGGCCAGCTATGTGCGGCATGCAGATCTTGTCCTTCCAGTTTAGATTTGTCTTCGACATAATGCTTTCATCGACACTTATGACACTCGAGCAGAGAAAAAACAGCTGGTTCACCTTGACTGTTGAGAGAAGGCTTCTCTCTATGGCCACTTAGGAGCATTAAGCTGCAGTTGTTGTTTTTTTTCCAATTGCATTCAAAAATTTGCAAAGACATATTGATTTCTAAGAAACATAAGTACAATAGAGAACATGAATTGAACTGAATTTATTACAGAACATATCAATATTAAGTGGTTTTACATGTCCCTGGCATCAAAGCTGGACTCTGCAGTCTGCATCCTGCAATTAATGTCCCCTTGTCTGTTCCTCTGCTTCCTCCTGCCTTCCTAGCTCGCCTCCATCCCTTCATCCTTCTGTGGACTCCACCAGCTGCAGCCCAGTGAAGCGGAGGGGAAGAATAACCCTGACACCGTACCCCTCCCTCCACCGATGACAAATGTCTGTGTGCAGCAGGACCTTACTTGATTAGATAAATCAAAAGGTGATTTATGACGCTCAACCCCCTTTTTGCATTGCGGGGGGAGAGAACGCCACACTCACCACCCATCTTTATTTGCAACTGTCAATGGTGTTTAGGGAGCCCCGTATATACACACTTTTGTACACGCTAGTGTGTGTTGAGAAGTACTGGGAAATGGAGAGAAAAAGAGAAAAGAGAGGAAGAGCTTCAAACATAAGTCAGGATGTTTCTTCATTTTTTTTCACAAAAGAACGAGGGGAACCCAGTACCATCACACATAATCTCAAGCTTTTCTCGCGGATCTATTTTCGAATCTGCCCTGTAGTGTAAGACATTTTGTGCACAGCTAAGCAAAGCAAATGAGATTCTCAGACAACAAGCACACCATTAAGTCATTATATCTCTCTGACGACGACTTCATATTGAAACAATCAACAGCAAAAAAAAAAAAAATGTTGGCTGCGCTTCCAAAAGCTCAAAACCAAACCAATTGAAATCTTTTTTTTTGTATTCTGTCTTGTATGAGCTTCTAATAATTAGATTCCATTCCTGACATTTCATTTCATAAAAAATAAGGAAAACCCACAAACTTAAGAGGGAGCAGGCTGGGTGGCGGCAGCTTGGATTTAGTATTCAATTTAGCCGTCCTGAGCCATGGCAGACTGGCTAAGGTTACGGGGCAGTAAATCTAGAACGGAGCGCCGGCCAAAAAGGGCCAGGGAGGTCTGACCGGCATGATTTACTGGCCTACTGCTCTGAGGTTACGCATTAGGATGACCCCTGGTCACCTGATAACATTACAGCAACACACTCTGAACTCCAAAGTCCCACTGAAGCACTCAGCAGGCCAGATCTAGCCAGAGGGAAGAGAGAGAGAGAGAGAGAGAGAGAGAGAGAGAGAGAGAGAGAGAGAGAGAGAGGGAGGCAGGAAGGAAAGACTGTTATACAGCAGCTGTCTTGTGCATCGTGTTTTTTAATTTCTTTCTCAGCCCCAGCTG
>JBBMJM010000014.1:724696-738690 GCA_037832705.1 Centriscus cristatus | reverse complement strand
CCTTCTCTGACAACATCCAGTCATCCCTCTGTCTTTTCAACCCTCTCTCTCCTTCTCTCTCTCTCTCTCTCTCTCTCTCTCTCTCTCTCTCTCTCTCTCACCGTATAATCAAATATCTCCCACTACTTATCTATTCACTGAGCACCTAATGGTTAAAATCAATTACAACTGGAATGCTGAAATGCCGAATACTGGGCGACATGCTGATAATGACAGAGCGTGTGAGACAGAGAGGGAGAGCGTGCGAGAGCAAGAGAGACTTGAGACGGCTCCAAGGGAGGCACAATTACCTCCAATTGATTGATTATTGATTTGGCCGGGCGCTGCGAAGTATTTCGGTTCAACTTTGTCCATATCAATATCCTGATGGCTTCATGAGCGGGGGAAAAAGTGTGATCCTATCAGATGTAGATAAAGAGCCTCTGATTTTTTAAAATTTTTGTTTTAATGAGAACTTCCATGCAGATTAGGTATACGTCTGAATGTCAAATGATTTCAAAACAAGAGCTAATGAACTAACACAAAGATATTTATTGGATCTCTCTGCGATGTGATCTGTTTGGAACTGCTCTGATCAAGTCAAGGCAACAAACGTGAAGGAAACGTGCCCCGAGGGATCAGATTTTACATCGTGAGCCCTCTATGATTGTTCTATTTTTGCTTTTTAAAACAAATCTTGTTATCTTTGTCCGTCAACTGGATGATCAAGAGCTGAGAGAAAGGAAGTGGTAAGGGAGGGAGGGGTCTGAGGAGGTTGGGTGGTGGGTAATTTAACGAAGGGAGGGAGGCTTCGGATGAGCCGGGGGGGGGGGCTGTGGAGAAGAAGAAAAAACTCCAGCTAGCCTCTTTGTTCCCATATCCAAGTGATGTTCCCTTCCTCCTGTGGTCTGGAAGACACTGACCACCCCCCACCCACAGCCCACTGCCCCCACTCCACACGGGATATCGCTCCCAAACCTGTCAGCCCCTGCTGCTTCACAGTCCCCTGCACTCGGACAAATGACCCACTAGTGATACAAAGATGGGGACGATCGTAAAAGGGATCACATGTGCTATGTTTCCCCTCCATCCTACAGAGAAACTCTCCTTGTTCATGGAACAGAGAGGTTTCCAGCCATCCACCAGATACTGAGGATACAGAGATTGACTCTTGTTAATTAAACAAGAGTCATTTTAGGAGTCAGACCAAAGCTGGACGTCAGACACGTAGACCCTAATGCTGTGCTGACCATCTGGTGGAGAAAGTCTTATTAATATCTGAGGACGACTATGGGAGGGAGGGGCAGAAGTCTGTCCACTGAATAGCCCAAAACACACACACACCTGCACTTAGACTTTAATTAGGCACCAACCTCCCCCTGTTTCACAACCCCCAGACCTCTGAAAGATTTTCATTGTAATCTCCACGCAGGTGAAAGAGGAGACGATTTGAATAATCTACCAGGGAGAGCAGGGGGAGAGAAAGAGAGAGAGGATATCGAACGAGTGGAAATTTAAGAGACAGAAGAGAGTAAAATGCATACGCCTGCTCAGGTTTACAGCTCCGAACTCTCTCGGCGGTGGGCCGCATCATCCGTTTCCATGACAGAACATGGAAATCTATATCCTGCAGTCAAGTAGGATCTGGCGTGAAGTGTCTGTGAACATTCCTTTTTGAGAAGAATAACAACTATTTAAGTCTGTCTGTGAGTGTGAGACAAGGACGCGTCGATCGAGAGCTTCTGTTTGCAATAAGCGGACACCGGATCAAGTGAAAAATGGAAACAACGCTAGAATGTGAGTGTGTATGTTTAGATGCTGTGTGGAAGACAATACCTCTGTATGTGCACAATTGTAAGTGTGTCTTGAATGGTGATCTTAACAAGACCCGGTGTTTTCTATTCCAGGGACAAGGACCATTCCTTTTCATCCAAATCTCGGACTCGATCTCCTGTCCATTTCCCCATCACACAAGTCCAAATGACAGTCCCATAATTTGGCCTGCATGTATGATTTGATTTTCAAATGAGAGAGGACTGGACTGACCCTTGCTAAAAGCGAAGGCAGAGGACGTGATATCACAGACGCAGGTGCAAAGCCATCTCCAGCTGAGAGAGATGCAGGAGAATAAAACGTGAGATAAGGGGACCAAGTTGGCGTAATGAACGAAAAATGTCCCCCGACTAATGAATGTGCGCTAAATAAATAAATAAAATACAAAGAAGGAGATGAAAATTTGAAAATTGGAGACTTCCATGGATGCAACCACCAATCCCCTCACTTTGCCCTTGTTTAATTCCACGCATCCCTTGTTTCTTGGCCAAAGAGTTGCCAGGAGAATCATGGGTAATGAGAGGGCCAGTCTGCTGCTTCACGGAGGGGAAACAGAATAAGAAGAAACACACGATGGAAGGAAAGAGTGAAAAGGTGTGAGACAAAGTTGGAGAGAAACAGCGTCCTTATCATGTGAACGTCCCATCAACGCACAGTTCCATCTAGATGTGGTTTTCGGCTTTCCTCCTCCAGGTCTACGATACAAACTGGAGTTCAAAGCCGAGGAGAAAGGAAAGGGAAGGGTGATGGAAAATAACACGAAGAGAAAGCAGAGATATGGAAATGTGCAGTGGATCCCGGACGTCCATTTCTGCTTGAATTATGCTGGAAAACCCGTGCAGACAGACAGGGGAGGGGCAGCCGTGGCTGAGGACATTTTAAGATTTATTCAGGCGGCCATCTGAGGAACAGGTGCCATGGCCTGCGAGACGGAGAGCGAGTGTGTACGTGTGTGCGTGTGGTCCTTGACCATGCCACATTGACCATGAACATTCTCAACTCCTAATGACCCAGGGGCACAGCCCTGATCTCAACCTCAAAGCTCTGCAGGGACACACACACACATAAACACACAAGCCCACTGCCAACTAAACCCCCTACTTAGCCACGCAACACTTTTGAATGGCACTGACAGATTTACTCCCTTGTCCATGTGTATTAAGGTCTGTGTTTGTTATTGAGAATATGAACGAAACCATGCGTCATTGGAGTCAGTGCTAAGCCAAACACCAGCAGTGGCCAGTGGTGGACATGCCATGCAATGGCACTAACCTCCCGTGCTGCTCAATGTAAAAAAAAAAAAAAAAAAGAAAACAGTAATGAAACCATCTTCCATTTTGTCATTTATAATGCTTCATGGTGGATAAAGCATCACAGCTGTGATAATAATAAAGATTCACTTAGAAGTAAAATCTATATCATGTCCTAGGGAACAAAATATGTGAATACATATGTATTCTCCTTTAAAACAGTCAGGTTTTATACATGTTCTATCAAAAAGCACTGACATCTCCTTATAAGGTCAACACTTCCTACAGCACTTGCTGGACACCAGCTCAGTGCTCATGTGCTGTGAATGTCATTTGCCTCTTGCAGTTTCAAAGTCTGGGGAAAAAAAAGATTTAAACATTCTCAGCTCCCTTTAGAAGTTCTCCATCTCTGCAACAAAGCGGCCATAAAATCTCCTGAATATGCTTTTTGTTTGTATCTTCAAATGGTTTCCCATGCCATAAAGATATTCTGTGTTTCCAAAAACCCAGATGGTAAAGTCATCAACACTCAGATCTTTTTATGCGTCCGACCAAGCTACCTCAGTCTCCATGTGCTTTTCACCTCCGACATCACATGAAAGAAGAGGTGTTTTTCTGGTCAAATGAAGAAATTGTGTTTTTTCCCCCTCTCTCTCTCTCTCTCTCTCTCTCTCTGTTCGCCTCCCCCTCCCCCAACCTCACCCCACCCATCTCTCTGCTTTACTACCACATGTCCAAGGGCAAAATAATGGGATTCCTGCCAGAGGCATTAAAAGCATCATCTGTGGAACACATTGAGGCCTGTGGGGTAAGTGGGTGGGTATACGAGGTACGGGGCGATATGGGTGCAAAGACGGGGCAATGGGATGACCCCCACTTGCCTTGGATAAACTGTGTGTTTAAGGATACTGACTTTCTTGGAAAAGCCGATAAAAAGTAGCAGCGGCCCTCCTAACCTGCAATCCAATGACGTGTTGGGTCATCTGAAACGACCATTGAAGATCAACACTATACATTGCATTCACACATCCATACCCCAAAGCCTCAGTTGCTGATACGCTCGGCGGAAGAAGCTGACTGGCTCAGCACCACCGACGATTTAGGCCAACGTGCAGATGGAACTTTATTCGTGGACATGTGCATCACTTAGTGAATAACCGTGATGCAAAGGCATCCCCAACTCATTCCATGCCAAGTTCTGAAGCTCTTAGTGAGTTGTCAGCCAATCACACGTCAGTGCGTACATCCTTTTTACATCAACAGTTTCAAGTAATCCGAAGAATGCCAGTGGTCTTAATCCACTCAAGCCTTGGAGCGAGAAGTATGAAACAGTCACAGATTTCCAAATAAATGCAATTCCTGGGGGGGATGTTTGCAATGCATTCCCTAAGATTATGGAAAAAAAATGTTCAAAGGAGAGACAGATGTCTTGTGGTCAGTGGAATAAGATTCCTCTGATATATGTAAATTCACATATAAACTCCCACCCTGGGAAATGTGTATTTACATATATAGATGTCTTGATTGTGAGGAGGTTTTGTTGGAAATATAAATGTAGGACACACACACGCACATGCACAGACCTCACAGCCAAGAAACCCTCATTATCGTAATGCACTTAATCCTGTCCTGTAGGTGGAGGCCTCTGAAATGAAATAGCACCCTTTAAGCTCAATGTGTCTAAACTAATCACCTCACATTTTAGCTCCAATCACAACCTGCACACCTGACATCAATCGTGTATGAAGTATACTAAAGTAAAACCCACTTACACACAGGGACTCAGATTAAAGGTTCATTCTGGCATTTCTTTAACTTACCCTGCTGATCTGTGGTTATTGCGCTTATTGTATTGAATGCTGCACCAATTACAATCTTTTGGGGAACAATCAGTCATTTCAACCCCGTAAGGGTAAACTGGGCCCAGATTGAGAAATTTGGGAAATATTGGAATTGTCTTCCAATTTGAAGTATGTGCTCCATTTGCATTCTGACAGTTCTCATGTTCAGTCTTCATTCATATACCCTTGTGAACACAAATTCTCAAACTATTCACACATTATTTACAGCTGAGGGGATGAACTGAAGAAAATCAAAACTCTGAAACATTTAAAACGCGCCCTGAGTGTGAGACTCTCATATAATTAACAGCAGCAGTGGGAGCAGCAGTACCAGCTGGTCATGAGCAGGAAATGTACCCGTATCTAATGGAAATCATTCTGCATACACACACTGACCTTTTCCATCGTAGTCATTCCATTCTCATGGGAACTTTTTTAACCTTGTGACGGCTGCAGTTAGATAATGTGACAATGTTTTTTTATAAACAAAAGCATGTCTTCTTCTGGAGTTTTATGGAGAGTTGCCCTAAACTGTGTTGTAGCAACTTCCTCACAATTGTAGAAGGAAACCTACAGTTATTTTTGACTTATGGTGTGAATAAGTTATATTCTGCAAAACTGACATCATAAAAAGAACCTTTTTTTTTCTTTTTTTTTTACCTTGTACAGGCGAATGGCAGCCTCATGCCTCTGGTTGGTGGTATGCAGCCTCAGTTTATCCACGCTGTTGCTATAGTAGTCACAGGCGTTGCACTTGAGGTGCACAGGGTTGCCAATGGCCACACACTTTAATCTCCACTGGTTGGCCTTGCCTCCCTCCTTGATGTGGGCCACCAGCTGGTGCTTCTGCATGTGCTTGTCCGTCTTGCAGTGCAGCTGAAAGTTGGCCTTGAGCTGCGTGTTGTAGCTGCAGAGCTTGCACTGGTAGACGTCACCGACCACACAGCGCCACTCCGCTTCAGGCAGCGAGCGCTCTGCGTTGACATGGGCGTTGAGAGCCTCCAAGCTGTCGGTGGAGTAGCAGTTGCACACGGCGCACTGGTAAAGGCGCAGTAAGGGGTCACTAATAGGTGGTGACAAGGAGGAAAGGGACGGGTCTGAAGAAGACATGCCCCCCATTCCACCTGAGGACACCAGCGATAGGTCATCTGCCATCAGTTGACCGCTGGCGAGCCGCAACTCTGCTGAGAGGTCGCTGTTCACTGTGAAAGAAGAAAAGAAAACAAAACATAAAAATACAGGTCACAAAGTGCGTTGGACATGTTGAATAACATTTGGCAGAATATACACCAGGAAAAACTGAATACAAACAAAGACTGAAAGACAAATCTGTCATGAAAATGAGGCTCTGATGTGCATAGTGGGAATAAAGGTCTGAGAGAAAGAGACAAGGCTCTTTTTATTAAATGAAATTAAGTGTGGAGGGGGAAGACAGTGTGTCGGCCTCGTTCACACAAAGGATTTGATAAAATAAAGCCACGCAGAGGACTAGGGCTCCTCACAAAGTCCTGTCTATAAAGAAACGTAATAGGATTGAATCAGGATCAATTACAATCATCCCTTTCAACTGGCTAACTCGCTCATCAGGTAGCTTTAATTACTCGTCTCAGCAGTGGTGGGACAACGGTTTTAGGGCTCTAGGATTTTCTCATATCCACACTCAGATTTGAAAAGAATGTATTACACACATGTTCTTTTTCTTCTGCCCACCCAACTGAGAACAAAAAACGTAGATCTGCCATTCATACAAATGTAATTAACTATTTTGTTTGATCCACTCTTTGTCTCTTGGCGCAAACTATCAAAGCCCATCGTGTCTGTCTTTTAGATAATATCGCGACGCCGTGTTTGGAGCACGGATAGTGATTACATGTCACACTTTTTTAATGAATTCCCTCAATTAGTAGAGGACTGTGTGTTAGAGAGAAATGTGGATGTGCAGAATAAAAGATGTGCACTGGCGTGCATGTATTTACCTGTATTTTAATTTGATGGATATGTATTATCTTTTCAGTATGCATATATCTTGCTCATAACATCTAAACCTTTGTGCAGCTGCGCTCACTTTGGGGAGCTGTGTGTTATCAGCGTAATTCACTGCCAGTACATCTGCTGGCTGGGCTGTGACCTCCACACTCGAGGAGGGAGTGTATGTGCAACACTGCAGGGTCATTGTTAAATCTCTCTCACTCCAACGGGAATCCACTTCCTGCTGTGTGTGAGTGTGAGTGTGTGTGTGTTCTCTCCAGGGTACATGGAGGTGGGGTGGTGTGCATGGTGGTGGGGATTAAGCTGCCTTAAGAAAATTACAAATGAAAGATTAAGAATAATTCTCATGTGGCGTCTCATAATCATTTTTTAATCAGTGAGAGGGGTCACAGAAAGGAGACAATGACAGAGGGACAATATGAGAGCAGAGATAAGAGGGAAGGAGAAAGAGAAGAGGTTGAGCTCAGAGATGAGGTAAAAAGGATGGGAAGAGAAGAGGAGAGGAGGTGAGAGGGCAGGGATAAAAAAAAATGGAGAGCAACAAAACACGGCAGTGAGATAAAAAGCATCTCCCATTGACATCAGACAGGTGAGATAAAACTGACCAGATAAACCATGAGCAAAAGAAAAACAATCAAAAAGCAGTTCTTTTCCAACTAATTTGAAAGGTTGGATGTTATCACTAATGGTTAATCCCATGCTTAATTAGGATTCCACTCACCTAGACCAGATCCAAGAGCACTTGCAGATGCGGCATCAAGCTGGAATGGGTTAATCATCATTTGGGCCTCTGGGCCGCTGCTGCCGGCTGGGTTCTCCAGTTTTACACCTGCCAGGCCAATGTTTTGAGCAAGGTAGTACTGGTAAAGCTCGGCCTCAGCTGGGGCCAGTCCCAGATGGAGGCTGTGTTGGATCTGTTTCATGTTCTGCTGCAGCAGCATCATGTTGTGCATGTGCTTCTCGCTAGTCATATGGATCCGCAGGTTTCGTGCCACATTGGTCTCATAGTCACACACCTGTTGGAAGCAAAAGAAGGTGGGAAATTCTGTTTTAGGACCCAGTATAAACCTTGCACCTGCCACAAGTAAAATTATATGTCACTATACATTCATTGGAAACTATCAGTCGATACTGTCGATAGAGTTTTAGAATTCATGACAAATTTGTTTTAGGTTGATCACAATGTTCCAACTAAAAAAAAAAAAAGGAAGACGCAGAGCCATTGCATAAATAGGACGTGGATATGTGATGGATATGTTGCCACCACAGCGCTACAATGATATTTGTCTCATTACCTCACAGCGCCAAGTGGGCTTCTGTTTGGGCTTGGATGGCGACGGTGCACCACAGCCTCCACCGAGGCTGGCACTGGGTACCGAGTTAGCATGGCTGTGGTTGTACTGCCCCTCGTTTCCACCGTTCTGGAGTGTTTGTACATTGTTCAGATGCTTGTCTGACTGCATATGTATGCTAAGGTTACCTTTGGTGGTCGTTGAGTAGTTGCATACCTAAAAGAGCAAAAGTTAATAGTGGTGACGTTTTGTTTTTTTTTTACATATTGATACTAAACAGTGATGAAGTTAAAAAAAAAAGCATTAATACAGTTTATGAATTTCAGATGAAAGATAGAGAGAACAGACATCCTTAGGGACAGAAAATGAGATGGACAGACCTCACAGCGGAAAGGCTTGTATCCACAGGTATAGCTTTCGCCTCTGGCTAAACGAGGATGAGGCTGTCCTGTTCGGCAGTATACACATGATCCTCCAGACTCTGGATGTTTCTCCTTCATGTGAGCGTCCAGTGTTTGCTGGTACTTGTAGTGCCAGTTACACTTGGGACACTTCAGCGTCTTGCAGGAGTTCCGTGAATGCATCATAGTCATATGCCCTCCAAGAGAACGCGAGGACCCCAAGACTGTGTCACACTTGGGACACTCTACCCCACTACCTGGAGACCCTTCACCTGGACCAGGGGTCCCAGGTGTCCCTGGTGTACCGGGCATACTAGCATTTCCTGTGTGTTGATGAAGAGGTCCAGGACTCTCATCATCCCTACGCAATATCATCATGTCAAGGGGGTGGGAGGGTGGTGATGACCCATCCCGTCCTGCCAGAGTGTCATTGTTTGAGTCATTGCTGCTTTCCCGCTCTCTAGCAGATGCCAGGGCGGTGGAGAGATGGCTCTTCTCCATCTCCAGCTTCTCACATGCTGGCAGAGAGGAAGAGGAGGTGGATGCAGGGCCTTTGCTGTCACTGTTAAACATTAGCACACTGTTGGAAAGGGGGGAAATACTTTGGTTTAATAGAGGAAAATCTTTGCTACTGGTGCTGTCAGCCTGTTGGCCTGTCATCACTACGGTCATGGCCTGCTCATCCTCCTCATCTGCCTCAATTTCAACTCCACCACCACTGGAGTAGGCATCCTCATCCTGCTCAGGACTTTCTTCTCCCACTGCACCGGGCTCCCGCTTGATAGGCGGGAACTGGCTCAGGTCCGGCCCATTGGGTTGCAAAGTGCATGAGTTCCGGCCTTCCAGGTTGTCACCGGTGGCAGCAGCAGCAGAACTCCCACTGGAGGTTCTGTGGGCACCAGCCCCTCCCCCGAGGTTTGGGTTGGTCTCAGCCTTTGGCATGGTTTGGTTTCTGGGGGTTTGGTCATTGGAGGAGCTGCTGGCACTGCCCTTCAGAAAAGCAAAGCCTGCCTGAAGAGAATCGGCACTCTCCCCACTACTGTGGAAAGCATTCCACAAGCCTCGGAGTCCTGTATCTGGCCCTAGGAAGTTGGCAGGTGTAGGAAAGTGGGGTAGCACAGAGTTAGGGTTTTTTTTTGGTTCCAAAAAGCTTATAAGAGGTTCTTTGTCCTTGCCGATGCCTTGTATGATGGCAGAAACATACTTGTTGCTCAGCAGCTTCTGCTCTTGCTCATTCAAGGTCATACGGTGGTCATGGACAGCATGTGTCACAAATGAACGGCTGTAGCCAAATGACAGCTTGCACAGGAAACACATCAGCACAGGCTTCCGCCGCCCATCGGCCACACAACCCTCAAACTTGGACAAGTCCACATTGTTGGGGACATCTTTGGACACACAGGAGTTTTTGGCTGCACCATCCCCAGTCAGATAGTCTTTGTCATTCTTGTGGCGGAGGTCATAGACACGGAAACTGTGCAACACTGGACCAGCGCCCGCCAGCCCTCCAGCTGAGGTATTTGGGAAGGAGGGGTGGTCGACCGCCAGGGACTTACTCCCCAGAGATGAGGCGATGTGGAAGGAGTTGATGATCTGGGGATAGAAGGACATGGGTGCAGCGGGCTGCTCCAAACCCTCCCCCCCTGGGCTCAGACCACTTTGGCCACTGTTGGCCTGGGCATTGGGGAAGGTCTGGGAGGACAGCAGGCTCCTGAAATGGAGAGCCCCGGGGAGCCCTCCCTGGTTGCCACGCTGCTCTTTGGAGTCCTCTAAAATAAAGGCAGAGCCATCTGGCTGGTAGATGATCTCACCGCACAGGTTCTCCACATCGCTCTCCTCTTCCATCTCCATCTCACTGTTCATTTCCCCCACCTCAGCAGTTCCCACCTCACGCTCTCCCTCATCTTCACTCTCCTCCCCAACCATCCCTTCAATCTCCTCACCCTCCTCGTGACCCCCAGTGGTAGGCAGGCGGGCATTGGGGCAGTGGTGCTCCATGTATTTTTGTAAACTGGAGAAGGAGCTAGAACATTCGTTACAGGGGATCTCCTTTGCCGGTGCCACGGGGGATGTGGCAGGGGCAGAACAGTCTGAACCCAAAGCTGCTCCTCCTCCTCCTCCTGGTAAAGTTCCGGTAACACTCCCTTTGTTACTGGTAGTAAAGCTTTCTCTCCGACTCTGCTCAGTTACAGGGTCGATGGTTGCACTGACAGTGGTGGTGGTAGCTGTGGACCTCAGTGGGCTGAGAGTGGGCTCTCCAAGGCCATTGTCCAACTCTCCAATGGCTACAGGTGACGAATGGTTGTTACTGGTGTTGTTGCTGTTGGCGACACTGGTCTCCATGGCCACAACGGAGTTGTCCTCAGCAGCAGCATCCAGCCTCTGGCCACCATGTTCCTGCTGCCGTGACGACACCATAGGGGGAGAGTCACAAGTTGCCATGACAACCACTACATAGGGATCTCATCTCATCCAGCCTAACAGGGACCTGCATTGGGGAAAAAAGAAAGAGAGGAAAAACACAAGTTTAGTGAAAAGTTTATAGAGGAAGATTATTAATACAATCCAGGGCAAATGGTGTTTGTGTGGTAATTAACGTCATAGGATTTTCCAACTGAATATACTGGCACAAGAATTCGCGCAAGGCTAATGTATTTCAAATGAGTCTGCACACACAGTATATCTATGTTGTTCCTAATACACCGACATACTGGTTACCACAACCACAGAGGGAAAAGAATATTCATCACTTATTAACACCAGGGATCCAGAGGTTGGAAAAAGGGGAAATGAGATATTATTCAATGGCGCAGCTTCCTTGGCAGATGTTTATTGGAAGAACCAAACTGTCTAGATTGGCAAGATACACTTTGAATGCAATGTCACCGTGTGTCACTTAAACCAGTTTTGCCCCCTTTTGTGTTCGATGTTAATGTTGTACAGGAAGAAGAAAGAAGAAAGCTTTATTTTATACGTTCATATATACATATATATGTACTAATGGACAATGGTGAAGTGATTAAATAATTCACATAGCATATATGTGTTTCCTTGAAGTGGAAAAGTGGACTGCATTTGCAGGACTCCTCAGCCATTGGCTGAGTAAGTCCTTACAAGTCAGGAGATGTTAATTAGGCAGCACGTCTTACCCTCTCATGGCCCCCGACACAATTTAAACTGAACAAGGAATAAATCAAGAATTTGAAGAATATCTTGATTGTGTTTCATAAAGGTGCTGAAATGTGTTATTATTCAAGGACTACGAGGGGAAGGGGGACAATGAGGAAAAGGGTGAACGGGCTTCCATAAGGAATGATGTTTGGAATACCAGAGATGTTATCAATCCTGGATGACTGCCCATCTCTCAACCCCTGAACAACTTCATTTTCCTGGCTTTTCACAAGACGGCACAAATGCAGTGGCACACATTATCCCACATGCAAACAACGCTGAAAATAGTCTTCCGCACTAACAAACACACAAAACACCCCACTTTGATTAGTAACCGCCTCAAATACTCTCTTTGCCTCAAGAGAACGAATAAGACGAAAAGCTGACTAAAAGCTGGAGCTGCTTCTTTTTTTTTTTTTTTTTGCCAGAATTCTTAGCCTAATGTAACAAATCAGAAATAGTTGTCTTTCCATCTGATACAGTGCCAGTGCCTTTCAGGTGCTTGCGTGTAAATGAGCTGGAATTAAAAGAAAGCTTTAAAGAGCCATGTTAACCTTTAACCCTATCCACCTGCTGCTTAATTCTCCCTCTCTTCTCTTACACTCCCTCTGCCTCACAACAAAGCTACAAAGCAATTAGAGGATTAATCCGCAACAATCCAGGGCTAAACAAAGCCAGTGGGTGGGACAGTAAAAGCGTGAGGAGTGAAATCAAACATGTGAGAGTATGTTTGTGGGTGCATGTGTGCACGCGCTATAATCACGTCTAATCTGACATATCCAAGAGATGATTCCATGGGGACTAGTCATAGATTAAAAGAGAGAAATTACGTTTTCGCTCTCCGTGTCTTACTCAGATTCTGTCCCTCTATTTGTGAGATTAGAGAAAAATTCACAAGGAGTGGAGAATTCATTTGAGTCCTGCTTGGTGGAGAAAATGAGAGCAATGGAGATAGTAAGAATCGCTGGGCTAAGGGTTCCTGTTAATTGAGGTTAGGTGATTTTCAGTTGTCATGGCTACAATAATAATAAACTGTTAATTTTAAACTTCAGTTCAGACAAAGGAAACAAGTAACATTCTTTGATGGCAAAGTCCAGTGTTTTGTCTTCACTATGGGGACTTTCTCAGTATATGGACATCATCGGATTTCCTAATTTCTCTGGTTAGAATTGCTATGGCTATTAGTGGTTAACTGGGCAAACATTGCGCCAGTAAAATATACCACCTTGATTTTTTTGCTCCTGATTACAGGATGGATGACGTCCATTTTACGGGCTGATAAAAATTTCCTGCATTTAAAGAGTTGATATTTCATCACAAAAACAATATCTTTAATCAGAAAGATAACATTCAGGTCTACATTCTGACTCAAGTAGCAGGTTGCCCGGGAAGAATTGCATCACGCACTGAGCCTGATTTGTGATTGGTCACAAAATGATCTACTAAAGGCCAGCCTGGTTTACTTTTTTTGAAGGAATAATGGGTAACACAATGCATCTTTCTATAATGCACAGAAAAGACTACAGACACACAAGTTATCACACATACCTGATTACAACACTAAACTGGGTGACTGGCCTGTTCAAAACATCACCACCACATTCCCACTTACCAGAGCTTCTGCAAAACGTGACAAGGTAAAGCCGGGTTGCAGGAATAATGTGATGCATACCGCAGGATTTACTACATGTCATTTGACTGCTTATTTGATTTGGAAGCAACGCCTTAAATTGTAGCATGGACATAAAACACGAAGGTTGATGCATTATGCATCTTCGCACAGTTTAAAAAAGGAATTATGTCTTATGGATGAGCCAGTTTGTTAGGTACTTGGCACTGACACATCAGCTCCGATGTGAACAGGTTAGTGTTGTTTATATCTGTGCTCCTTGGCCAACAATAACACGTCTCTATGTCCATCAGTTTGTTATCTCTTGCTGGAGTCAAGTCAGTCCAGCTCAACATATAAATATGGAACAATGAAAACAAATCTGTACCAAACGAACACGATGAGTCAACCTTTTTTTCATGTGACTGGCAAAAACTTTCAAGCTGGACCTAGTTTATGTTGGGAATCGCTCTGGTTCTTTTCCAGCCTTTATTACATCTTCTTTCCGGCTTGTTGAAAATAGTCATTTCTCAGGGAAAAAAAGGGCTTACTGAGGCCCAAATTCTCTCTGGTGAGTTTTTGGAATGTACCATAGGAGCTATTTTCAAGGAGTTGTTGGCTGAAATTCA